>CAUYQG010017421.1:0-24229 GCA_963574415.1 Tarsius wallacei
CTCTACAATAAATCAAAAATTAGCCGGGCAGGGTAGTAGTTCCAGCTACTTGGAAGGCTGAGGCGGAAGGATCGCCGGAGCCCAGCAGGTCGAGGCTGCAGTGGCCGGAAGAAGCCACTGCACTCCAGTCTAGGCGACAGAGTGAGACTCCAACTCAAAAAAATAAAAACAAAAATAAAAAATAAACTCTCTGGTCTTTTGTATCTGGGGAGCTGGTTATTTGGACTGGCTCTGTGTTCTCTCTCTCTCTCTCTCTCTCTCTCTCTCTCTCTCTCTCATTCTCTCAGTTTAAAAAATATAGTTTATTTAAAAGTAAGAGAGAAAGAGAAGATTCACCTCCCCAAGGTAGGGAAGGGGATCAAGGCCACAAAACAGGGCCTGGTCATAGTTCAAGGAGCACATGGCCACACCATAACTTAGCAAGGCAGTGGTTGTGTTCTCTCTCTTAATGCTGGCAATAGTACCAAAATAAAATTAAGTTTTGTTTGCTCATCATGTTATCACATCCGGTGCAATTTTGTTATTAACAGGACCAACCAGCAGAATTCTGTATGCACAACTGGTCACTTAAAAATTTGTCTTTAGGAATAAATGCTGCCAGCTTATAAAGCACCTGGAATAGCTCCAGATAGTGGAAACATAGAGCAGGGGATTACCCAGGCACTATTTATAACTGGCAGAACAAGACAGTAGCACAAATAGGATGTATTCAGTAATGATATGTGTGGAATAAAGAGAACCAGATCTCCTGACAGTGCCATACACATACATTTAGGAAAGTGTGATTTGATCGATGTTGGCTACTTAGAAAAGTCTCACCTCCTGGCTGTGAGTGCTGAAAATTGCAGAATAATTTAGAGCTCTTTATGGAAAATGTATTGAGCAGCTATTTATTAATCCCTTCTGCATTTCTTTAAGGAAAGAGGAACTCTCCTTTAATTGTTTATTAAGCCTCCATGTCGAGTATATCAAAGTCTAGCAAGATCTTCTGACCTGCCTCTTTCCGCCCTCTCCTTGACATTTCAGGTTTCTGTATTTGTGTTTTTTCTTCTGAGGCTTCATTGCAGAAACTTTCCTTTTCCCCTTCTGACATTCATCTCACTCTCTCACTCAGTGTTCAGCTATTTCTTTTCCAATAAAAATAGTCTCTGCAGGAGTTTCTTTTGTGAATGTAATTTCTGTGAAAACTATAGAATGAACTGACTCAGACAGAAAAGAGGGGAGAAAAGAGGGAAGACAGAAAGGAGAAAAATATTAAGTATGAGGTGGCAGGTATAAATTAATCAAAGCTTCAGATTATGACAGAAAGCAGTAAGATGAATGGAGGAGAGAGATATATACAGACCAATAGAGGACAGCAAGGGTATAAGCACAGATAAGGAGGTTGTTAGTCTTACAAGATGGCAGAGGCATAGTTCAATATCAGACATCATCAACTGGCCCCATGAGGTCTATAAATATTTAAACAAATTTACTCAAACCACACCATGTATGTTCAGCGAAAATATAAGGCCTTCATTCTGTTTTGGACTAATTGAGTGCCTCAAATCCTCATAAGGAGATAAAAAGGAATGGAGATTCTATTTTTAGTACCATCATATTCAAAGTTGGTAATTTAAAGTTTCCTTTATGTACTACTGTGTCACAAATAGTTAAAATTTTTAGGCTTAGTACTTTCCTGGCTTCTTTCCAGAATAGCATCTAGGTAGATGGAGGATAAATGGAGTGTTTACCTTCAAAGTAGATACTGAGCACTGAGTGTTTGTGGTTGGCAAAGTTGATATCCAAAGTTAAACTGAGGTGACAGTCTTTGCCCACCTAGTGCCTCTTGCCTGATAGCATTTGCAACTGAGGCATGCGTCTTTGCAATCTCAAATTTGGAGTTTCCCAGGCAGGTCAGAGCTCAGAATTGCTTTCTGACTGACTTGTGCACAACTGTAGTCCCGCTCATTGAATAAATCACAGTTTTCATTTCGATACATGGTATCACCTAAGGAGGCATCCAAATAGGTATGAGAAATATTACCCAGTTTTACAGTTTTTGTTTAAAACATTACTGAGTATTACAGTAACTATCAGAATAGTGAAAAGATGTTTCTAAGCATGCAACATACACTTAAAGAGAAATGCTTGTTTCTATGTTTTGAAACAAATTCATCATGCACCTGAGGTTGCAAAAGTGGTAGTGTTATAAAGACTTAACTTGTGGCTATTGACATGGATATTTTTTGTTGAGAGTTGTTTGGTTTCTTTCTCTTTTTAGCTGCCTGACTTAGGTAAGTGACTTAATCACTCTGACGTTCATATGCATCCTCTATAAAATGAGTATAATACTAGTGCTGATCTCATAAGATTGTAATGAGGATTAAGTAAGTTATGATACATGCAGGACTTAGATTTTGCCTTTCATATTGTGAACAATAGTTGTTAGCTATCATCAATCATCATCATTATCAATGTTGTTATTGTCATTGTTATTTTTATTATTGTTATGTTTCAACTCTCCATTGTAGAGCAAATAAATCAGGAAAATCTTCATGGTATGTCGTTCCATAGTGTAAAGAAGTTATATATGACAAGGACAGCCCATTTCATGTGACCTGAATAAATTGAGTTTTTGAAGCTAAATAGGTACCCATTTTAAATTCTCAATTTATAAATCAGACCCTGTTGTTCTTATTCAGGTAATGCTTCAATAGTCTATTAATTCATGAAGTGATAGAGAATTCAGGACAAGTACTGAAATTGGTGAAGTTATGAATGTGGGACTGATCCCTCTTCCTCTTTATCAAGCAATTTATGGAATGTCTCATGAGAAAATTTCTGGAACTTTTGTGAACTTTTCTGTAAAATGACTGCTTTGCCTGACAAATAATTGTGATAAGACTAAGTGAGATGACATATAATTATGCATTGTAAATTGTAAAGTACTATAAGGATTATCTGCTACTCTAATAAAACTTGCGAGTTACTTTTATGATTATTTTTCTTCTTCAACACAATTAGAAATGCTTAATCCTGACTATTTGCTTCTGATGAGAGCTAGCAATGAAAGCAATTAAAAAGAAAAGGCCCTGTACTCTTAAAGGACACGAATACATTTTTATTAAACAAAGAAAGAAATCTGTAGTGAGAATTTATCAGCAAACTTCATAAAGCATAGGAAATCACTTTTAAATCTGTTCTTCCCACCTTCGGTTCCAATACAGTGACACAAATAGACAAAATATATTCCTCATAGCTTGCTCTGTTCTAAGTGGGAAAATAAATTTGTTCTTGTTTGTTTGTACTTTACTGGAAATATGCATTTAATAAATATTTTAATAGTTTATCAAAAGACTCAAGAGCCTATTACAATAGTTATGCCAGTAAATTAAATTTTGCCTGTTTCTTTTTTGATGTTTGTAATTTAGTTGGAATCCCAGGGTTTATTTTTAAAGAATGGACTGTCATTTATGCTGTATCTATAAGTCTTTAACATAAAATAAATTATATATATATATATTTAATATGTACAGGACAGTCATGCTCCATCACAGACAGCAAACTGTAGAACTATGCATTCTAAATTTGCTCACATGCAGTTATTATGTGGCATGTGAAATAGATGGTTCGGTGGTTTTTAAAACCCATTCACTCTCAGAGGACATCATTTTTCCAATATAGAGTTTTTCTACCTACAGGATCTGGGTCACACTCTATATATCCAAGTATTGCAATAAGAAGAGGATCCACAATAATATGAACAGATGCTGCACACTTGCTATATTTTGCATGTTTCCCCTCCAAAATTCGTGTAGAAACTTAATCCCCATTGTGGAGGGACTAAGAGGTAGAGCCTTTTGGGAAGTGATTAACTCATGAGGGTTCCATTTTTATGAATGAATTATAGCCTTTACAAAAATGCAGGAAAGAAATAGCTTAGGTCATTTTTTGCTCGTTTGTACTTCTACCATGTGAAGATGCAGGAAGAAGGCCCTCACCAGACACCAAACACCAGCACCTTGATCTTGGGCTTTCCAGTCTCCAAAACTGTAAGAGACAAATTTCTACTGTTTATAAATTACCTAGTCTCAGTCATTTTGCTACAGCACCACAAATGGACTAAGAGAAGGCTTGCTTTTGTTTCCCAGATAATAGATGTACATTATGAAGATTTCTAGTTTCTTGAACATCAATAAAATATTTTCTAATGTAACAGTATCTATTATCAAAAATACATAGACATATTTTTAACAATCAAGTAGCAGTTCCCTGCTCCTTCTCCGCTTCCATCTTCCAAGTCCTTAATTCTCAAGCCACAGAAGTAACTACCCTCAACTAATTTAGCTCTAATTTAGTGCAAATTTAGTTATTTTATTTGTCCATATTCTTGCAGAATGTTTGTGTTATGTCAAAAAATTTTTAAATTAAGATGTAGATATTATCTACAAACTTTACATTATATTCAGTTATCAATATTGTCCATTAACCTTGCATTGCATTGTACTAAGGAAGCCCCCCCCCAAAAAAAACAAACTTTTTGAGGGCTAAGCAAGTGTTCTAGGAACCCATCAACATCAGTATACTAGTTAACATTGTGTGAGGCTGCATTCAGCTTTGGCGACTATTTTTGTGGAGATTATTTCAATTTTATTCAACTTCATAAAGGCTGATTTATGAATGTACCTGCCCACACTGTGCTGATTGTTCAGCAGTTTTGAACAAAATTGCATAAGCCCCATACGCCACCCTGCCTATTCTCCCTATTTTGCCCTACTGAGGTTTTTTTGTTCGTCTGTTTGTTTCCCTGTATGAAAAAAGTCTTCACAGGAAACATTTTGCTGATGTGGAAGAGATGAAACAAAAAACGGCAGTAGCACTAAAAGGCATTAAAAATTGACTAGTCCAAAACTGTTTTGAGCAGTAGAAAAAACACCTTGATAGGTACGCTGCATCACACAGAGAGTACTTTGATGAAGGTGACTGAAGTTTAAGCATGCAAGAATAAATATAAAATATTTTATAAATAAAGTCCATTGAAGGGAACCCCCTCATATGTTGTAGGTACAATAACTATATTCTGTTATTTAGATTTTCATTTTTCAAATTTCATTTTTTTAATATCTAGTTTTTGTTCAAAGCAGCACCACCTAATCCCAGTAGGGATGACACTCATCAATAAACTAAAAGAAAATATTTAATAGATACTGGCAAGGTTATGGAGAAAGGGGAACACATCTACACTGTGGATAAGAGTGCAAGCTAGTTGAACCTTTATGGAAAGCAGTGTGGTGATTCCTAAAAGAACTAAAATTTGACCTTCTGTATGATCCAGAAAATTTGACCTTCTGTATGATCCAAAGAAATCATGGATTTCACAACAAATTGGATGAAATTAGAGACCATCATACTTGGTGATCTAGCACACAAACAAAGAACTAAATACCACATGTTCTCACTCATAAGTGGGACCCGAACATTAATCACATTAGCACAAGGGAGGGATCAGCAGTTGATGGACATTGCCAGGGAAGGGAAGGAGAGAGGGGGCACATAGCATCACAAAGCGAACCTGGAGAGGTGTGGGCCAGTTGGAGGTCCAAGCTTCACCTACACAAAGCCTACTTGTGTAACTAATTCTGACTTGTACACTACATATCTATATTTTTTTAAAAAGGTATATTACTGGATTTTATAATTTTTATTATTTCTTTTTTTTTTTTTTTAGTTGGAGTCTCACTCAGTCACCCAGATTGGAGTGCAGTGGCTGCTCCCGGCCACTGCAGCCTCGACCTGCTGGGCTCTGGTGATCCTTCCGTCTCAGCCTTCCAAGTAGCTGGAACTACAGGTGCACGCTACAGCTAATTTTTGATTTATTGTAGAGATGAGATCTCGCCAAGTTGCCCAGGAGGGTCTCGAACCCGCAGGCTCAGGCAATCCACTCACCTCGGCCTTCCAAAGCGCGGGATTACAGGCTGAGCCACTGAGCCCGGCTTTAATTTGTATTATTAGAGATATTTTTTTTCTTTTTCTGAATTGGATATGTTTGTTTTAAATTTACATTTTTCTTTTTTGTTTGTTTTGGTCTCTAACTTTCATGTCACAGCTTTCTTTAAGTATCCAGCAATCTTTGACTGCCTAATCTTTAAGAATAAAGCATGGAACCCCACATCTTCAAAAGTTATATATGTGTGTGTGTGTATATATAAAGCTCTGAAAGTTGACTGTAACCTCTGAGTAGGTGGAAGGTACTTCTCAGTGGCAGTTGGCACATTATTTTTAAAACCCTTTCATGAAATTATTCAAGGCTCTATGATTTTCAAAATTCACAGGTTCTTTTATTCTTTGTAAAAAAGAAAATGATACATTTTCCTGAGAAAATAATCTTATAGTGAGGAAGGGAAATTTTGCCAATATCATGAGAGCAAAAGTGGAAAGGGGCATGAGTCTCTTAGTTTGGACTATAGTCCTTCAATTAATCCCTCTATCTCTGATCCCTGGTAGGATCTGGTGTTTCAAAATTCAGAGTTTCTCGGGCTCAGTACGTCCAGAGAATGAGAATTACACCTTTGCTGGAATAAGGAAATGTTATTCTTTGCTGTGTGGGGGAATAGGAAAACAGTTAGTAGGCTAGTTTCTTTCAGTTATACCAGAACGTTCAGGGCTATTTGGTGTGTGCCTTTATTGAATTGTTCTGAGTTATGCTGATAAGTCATTCTGCGACTAGGATTTCTCCACTATCCAGTTAAGTTTTAGATTCTGCTAAGTCACCTACCACCTTTCCTTTTGCTTAATAACTTCTATAATGCCGCTATTTGTTACCTCTTATTTCCTTTTTAATTGGAATATGTTCCCTTTAAAAACATCTTCATGGCCAGGCACAGTGGCTCAGCCTGTAATCCCAGTACTTTGGGAGGCCCAGACGAGAAGATTGCCTGAACCCAGGCATTGAAGACCAGTGTGGGCAACTTGGTGAGACCTCGTCTCTACAAAAGATCACAGAAATTAGCCAGGCATGGTGGTGTGCCCCTGTAGTTCCAACTACTTGGAAGGTTAACACAGAAGGGTTGCCTAAGCCCAGCAGGTTCAGGCTGCTGTAGTCGTGAGTGTGCCACTGAACTCCAACCTGGGTGACAGAGTGAGACTCCAACTCAAAAAAAAAAAAAAAAAAAAGAAAACATCTTCATACTCAATTTAAAAGGATTTAGAAGGCAACAGAGGCAAATGTGTGTTTAAATAGACCACGCTTAAACAGTAAAGCACAATGTCTTTCTTTCATGGGATCTAAGCATGATCATTCAAATGCAACACAAAGAAAATAAATTTTCAAAAGTTATAAAAGTTACCTGCCAAAAATTTTGATAACTATTTTCTTTTAAAAACAATCACATCACTCTTTCTATGTTTGTGTGTGTGTGTGTGTGTGTGTGTGTGTGTGTGTGTGTATAGATATGTTTTTTGGTGTCTGCTAGGGTTTGGATCTTTGACCCCAACAAACCTCATGTTGAAATTATATCTAATGGGGCCCAACGGGAGTTGTTTAGGTCCTGGGGATAGATCTCTGATGAATAGATTAATAATATCCCTAGGGAGGGAAGGTGGTGAGTGAATTTTCACTCTACTAGTTCACTTGCAAGCTGATAGTTTAAAAAAAAGATAGGCACCTCTTTCTTCTCACTCTCCTGGAAGTAGCCTGAGACCCTCACTAGAAGGAGAGCAATGCTGCGTGTACAACCTGTGTAATTGTAAGTCAAATAAATCTTTTTTATTAGTTACCCATCCTCAAGCATTCCTTTATGTCAACATTAAATAAATTCAGATAGTATCCAAGCCATAATATTTTGGAGAAAACTTAGCCATATCACCAACAGACAATAAATCATTGCATTTTACTCTTTCTTCATTTAAAAAAAAAAATCTTGATCCTTCTGTTGGCACTGCCGGAATCTTCTATATTATCCGGGGTATGATACGAATTATCAAACTATGTTATACAGACTCATTGTGACCTTTGCCTAATTTGAAGTTTTATTTAAGAGGTTACTATTACTCCTTAGTAAACTCCCTCCCTTGGGTTCTGAATGTCTTCCCCTTTTCCGAACTGTAAAACTAGACTCATCTACTGGTGAACCAGAAAACAAAGACTTATCTATTAAGCTTAAAAGATGGTGCTTAACTTAACAGATAAAGTCAAAACTTTGTACAGAATATATTCCAACTCCCATTCTAAATGAAAGGTGTTAAAGTGAAAAAACAAAATAAAATAAATAATAGAGATAAGAAGTAGAGAAAGAGGAGGGGAAGATCAAAGTAATTAGGCAAGTTTGAGATTAGAAGGTTGAGAGCCGCCATGGAGTCAGTGCCCAAGATAGCTAAAAGTCCTATTATCGTAAGCTTTTCTTCTTGCTGTTGCCTGGTGAAAACAGCCATGGAATGCATAGAGCTACCAATCTGCAGTGATATCGATCTGTGGGGCATAAACAGCCCCTTAGTGGCTTAGGACACTAGTGATTCCTGGAATTGAAGTTAGGACATGGACCAAAAACTGTAAGTGGATTAGTCCAGTAAAGACTTTATTAATAATTAATTATTCTCTTCTCCATCTTTTGGAGTTTAAGGTAGAAATAATACACACACACACACATACCTTATAGGAACAGATTCAAAAAGTAAAGTTTGTGGATTTTCATATCAGCATCATCTGGTGTAATTGTTAAAATATATGACCCACAGCCCTACCTCGGTCCATCTCAGTAGAATCTCTGGCGTGAAGACCAGGGATCTGCATTTTCATGGAACACTGTCGGTTGATGGTATGTACAATAAAGTCTGAAAGCCTCTGCTATGATATTTGTCTCCAATTTGAATAATTTTAAGAGAGAAAATTATTTATATTAAACAAATGAAGAAATTCATATGTTTTTGTTTTGCTGTTTGGTAAATTTAGAAATGCATTTTTTTTAAGAACCTTTATTATCTAATCTACTATAATACCCTACACATGACCATTTTAATGATAATTCCTAACAATAAATCTATTACCTATTTATTCAGACATTAATCTATCTCACATTTATTTGTTTATTTATGCATTTAACAGACACTTACTGATCAGAATTATGTACTAAGCATTTTGGTAGACAGCAAAAATGAAAATGTAACTATAAGCAAGATAAATATAGGACAGAAGTTGAGGGTTTGAGGAATATATACCTGAGTACAAATCCTACATATGTTATTCATAAACTAAATTAATTCAGGCAGGATAGTTTAATCTACACATGTCTAAATCCTCAACTTCAATAGTACAACAAGTGCCTTGCAGGATAACTGAACAGCATGCCATATAACTGATACAGACTATACCATACAGTGTGTAGCATATAATGTTAAGATTTGTTCTTGTTATATCATTGTTATCATTATTGTATTATCCTTGCACACTACCTACAATCTTCCTCTGTAGAACTATACTAACTGATGATTTGGGCCTGAAATGTCTTGAAAACTGTAGCCTGACAGAGATGTCTTCCAGTTGTGGAGTTTAGAATTGAGAATAATATTGAGAAGGAACACATTATTGTATTTTTACATCAGTAACAAAGTGGACATTCAGAAATTAGTTTAAAACCTTAAATAGCCGGGCACGGTGACTCAGCTGTAATCCCGTGCTTTGGGAGGCTGAGGTGAGTGGACTGCCTGAACCCACGGGTTTGAGACCTGTCTGGGCAACTTGGTGAGCCCTCATCTCTACAATAAACCAAAAATCAGCCAGGCATGGTAGTGCGTGCCTGTAATTCCGGCTACTTGGAAGGCTGAGATAGAAGGATCGCCGGAGCCCAGCAGGCGAGGCTGTGGTGGCTGGGAGCAGCCACTGCACTCCAGTCTGAGCGACAGAGTGAGACTCCAACTCAAAAAAAAAAAAAAAAAAACTTTAAATAGAGTAAAGTAAGGAGTACAAGATGATGTGTGTAGTTAAGAGCACTGGAAAATTAGGACATTTTTGGATGAAGAGATTCAGAAAGGTAAAGACTGAAGAAATTCTCTAAGTTGAAATTTCAATGTTGCTTGTTATCTTTTTATGGTGTAATAAATATAGGTAGAGAAAGGAGTAACAATGAAAATAACTGTTTCTCTCATGTAACTCTTAGTCCAGTAAAGGAAAAACCCATAAAGATGAAATGAGATAGAAGAAATACATATAAAGTATTATGAAATCACAGGAAAGCAAACCAATTCAGAGTTTGCATATAGCATATCTTTTGTAGATATGTTACAAACACAGGCCAACCCTAATATTTGCAAGATTCATGCAAAAATGCCAATAGAGGTCAGTATATCATTTGTTATAAAGTTATAAATCAAACTGACAACATTTTATACTAAATATATTTAGACTCTTATCATCAAGAACATGGACCTTTCTAACATAAGGAAAGTCAGATATAAATTTAAAATTTCTTGAACTCCAGTAAGTTCCTTGGGAATACTTAGGGGTATAGCCATATAAGGACCTAACCTTCCAATTCCAAAAGCCCCTGTTCTTTTACTAACCTCAAGCTCGAGACCACACAAGGATCTATAAACAGCCCATCCTGACTCATTCTGCTTCCATCCATCACCACCCCTAAAAGCGACCCCTTTTCTACCCTTCCTGCATTGGGGTATGCACACCATTGGTTTGAGACCAATCAGTAGGACATTCTGGATTTCTGGATATACTGGACATGCCAGAGGCAAAGAAGAAGGAGAGCAGGGTTCTCTAAAATATAGGATGTAGGGCAGAAGGCCCACTATCTTGGGTCTGGTTTAGGTTTTAAGCAAATGTTTCATAAAAGACTTGAATATTGGTGAGATAAATATGAATCTGAAAAATGAAGAAAAAAGAGAAGAATTCTGAAGGAGAAGACAGAGGGGTTTCTGAGAATAAGATCCCACATGAGCAAAGGCATATAAATGGAGAACATGGTTTGCCCAAGTAGAGTTAGCATGACAAGCCTCACAGGAAAGCTGCCCTCCTCCACATCAATCATGGTGCCCAACCAGTGCATTGCAGCTTTTATCAAGAATTACAGTTGAGAATTTTGGCCATTATGTATATTTACATTTCTAGCCTAGGCAGTACCCCTGTCTCTTTCCAGCCCCTGGGTCCAACAAATGGCAGGAGCTTTCTGTTCCCAACTCCAAGCTCTCTGGGAAGTGCTCTCAATGAGACAATACTGTCCCCTCCACCTCTGCCACACCAGTTTTCCCTGATATCGCTTACTTCTGACCATTACCCAGTGTCATTACTTGGGGGAAAGTTATATTGCAGGGGTTCAACTCTCTCACAGGGCTAGAAAATGTTGTCTTTACCTCTCCTCAAATCAAGAGTCTCTTTCCTTGGTGAGTAAGGGAGCAGTTTTAAGTTAGAGCATTATTATGAGTGGTCTCTTCTTTGTGTTGAAAAATGTTATGTTTAAGGGGAAGCAGGGCCTAAAGAAACCTTAAGGATTACTGAATCAAGTTGATACTTCCAGCAATGCACCCCTGTGACTCACAAGTTTTTTGTTTGTTTGTTTTTTTAAAGAAAAAAAGACTTTGGAGAAAACTCATACAGATGTTGTCTTATAGATGTTCATAAGTAAATTCAGTAACCAAAGGCAAGTTTTAAGAGTTAATGTAAAGGCAAGCCTTATTGACAGGAACCGTACAAATGAAATGATTATTATCTTCATAAAAGAAAGAAAAAAAGAGAAAGAGAGCTGTTCCAATGTAGAAAAGATTAAAAATTTAATTTTAAGATAATCTTGAATTGTTCATGGATAAGTCTGCTCCTGTCTCTTTTTGTGGGTATTAGTCATAATGAAAAGAAAAGGTCCCAATTTAAGTATATAACTTCCCCTTTGCCAGAATAATTTTATGCTTATTAAAAGTTTCTGATTACAAATAAATGTCAAAACTTTCTTATTCTCATTTATACTTTATTTCTCTGGCTTCCCATCTGTTCTAGCTCTTTCTGCCTGGCAAAATGATCTGCTTTTTTGACTCACAATTCTGTTTTTCTACTTCTGCCTTAGGACTAGAATAAATAAATAATAAATTTATTATAGAATAAATAAGTGCAGCCCAAGCGTAACTGTAAATGGAAAATGGAGGTATAGCAGCATTTATCTCTAGATATCTTGGTTTGGAAGGTTTCATCTAAACTGACTGTGATATTTAAATACAAGTTATATATACGAGATCTAGGTCCTCAAGTATATGGCACATAGACATAAATGAGTTTTGAAGTCAAAGCTCAGAATGAAAATCAGGGGAAAGGCAGGTCACAAAAGAAATAGACCAGGTATATGGGATGGTGTTATGATTTCAAATGCGTTCCCCAAAGTTTATGTGTTGGAAACTTAATCCCCGACACAACAGTGCTGAGAGGTAGAACCTTTAGGTCATGAGGGTTCTGCTCTCACTACCACTTTTATGTCTTTACCATGAGAGTGAGTTTGTTATAAAAGTGAGTTCAGCCCTCTCTTTCTCTCTCTCTCTCTCTCTCTCTCTCTCTCTCTCTCTCTCTCTCTCTCTCTCTCCCCTCATTCATCCTCTTTCCTTCTCAATGGGATAATGCAGCAACTTGGCCCTAGCCAGATGCTGACTCCTTGATATTGAACATCCCAGCTCAGGGCTTTTTGGGCCTATAACTTCAAACAACTTTCAGATGTTGTTTGTAAACAAGATGGAGGTACTAAGATGTGACTAAACTTGGTTCTTTTTTAGAGCAGTGATCATAAAGTAAAATACATACAGGGAACAGATATATAAATGAATGAATTAGATCCAATGTAAGAGCGCATTTAGTAATTGGTAAAAATTGACAAAATGCAGTACTCATATTGTCTAGTGAGGAGAATGCTAGGGAGGTGCAGGCAATTATTTCCATTTAGAAATGAGACCTGCCAGGCTCAGTGGCTCAGCCTGTAATCTCGCACTTTGGGAGGCTGAGGTGAGTGGATTGCCTGAGCCCGCGGGTTCGAGACTCGCCTGGGCAACTTGGCGAGACCTCATCTGTACAATAAATCAAAAATTAGCTGGGCGTGGTAGTGCACGCCTGTAGTTCCAGCTACTTGGAAGGCTGAGGCGGAAGGATGGCCAGAGCCAAGCAGGTCTAGGCTGTGGTGGCCGGGAACGTCCAAGGGACTCCAGTCTGGGCGACAGAGTGAGACTCCAACTCAAAAAAAAAAAAAAAAGAAATGAGATCTAATGTTGTCATCTAAGGATTTACAAGGAGTTTACCTAAAACTTAGGTGAAATTTCTCATTTAAAATGTTGGCAGAAATTAAGACAGAAAAAAATAATACTGTAAGGAGAAAAGCAAAATAAAGTCTACACTTGGTTGAAGACTACAGGTTTGAGAGATTCATTTAGATCATAAGAAAATCTGAGTTGCCAAGTCAAAATCTGAGCCTGACCATCAGAAAAACCCTGACAGAACTGACCCAATAAAAGCTTAGTAATGTTAAAAGTTATTAAAGTCTGCTTTAGAGTATAAAGGCTTTTCTCCACTCCACTGGTTTCCAAATGGACAGAATTTTCTTAAGCACATTCCTGGCCTCTAACTTTGCCATTAGTCACTTTTCCCCAAAGAATAGTAAAGTGATACTTGGTTAGTGAGTATAGGAGCAAGAACTTCGTATGTATGATCCTGCTTTTCGTTTATTCCTCTTGTAATAAACTGCTCCTAGGGCTAAGGTAGTTGCCACTGTTCCTCCAGGTACTTTTACCACTTAGAAAATTGTTGCTCAAGATCTGAATGGCTTGATCTGAGTGATTGAATAGTTTTCCCAACTAGAAGATTGTGTTTAAGCAAACAGACTTGACCAATGTACACAGAATAACATTCTGTGACCTGAAAATTCTACAAGTTTTAATTTGTCTTTCATATGTTACCCCTTTTATTTGTCACATGAAATCTTATAAGAAAGAGGGATGCTATTTATCAGTTGCCTTCTGAGAGACCTCAACACATGTGTGATAATTTTATTTACCATCAAATCGTGTTCTCTTTGAATATCTGTTGAAATATCGTAACATCTATCTTGAAAATATCCTCTCCAAATTTTTAAATACACAAAATCTAGAAGTCAATATAACTGATTTACTTAAGGCTACCCGGAAGTTACCATCAAGACTATGATAAAAAGATAAATTTCTGGTTTGGAGGTTTCACTCATAGAATTCCTCATTCCCATCTTCACAACAAGAAGAAAAAATAAGCAATTATAAAAACAACTCTTCTTAGATCTATCTGATAATTGAGATCAAAGGACAAGTTACCACCATAAAAACTGAGGAGAAAGGCAATCAACTTATGACTATTCTACAACTTTACAAAGATGAAAAAATAGTGAAATTCTGACATACTTCAAATTTTGAATTCTGCTCTTTGTCTGGGCTAGTAATATGTGATACATAAGATATTCAACACTTTATTATAAAGTAGACTTTATGTTATCCACTATAGGCTAATGTAGGTGTTCTGAGCACATTTAAAATATGCTAGGCTAAGCTATGATGTTCTAGAGATTAAGCTTTCAAATGTATTTTCAACTTAAGATGAGTTTATCAGGATACAAGTTCTGACAATTAAGTTTGCAAACTCACCCCAGAAAAGTGCTACATTGCTAAATCTCTTGTTACATTTCACAAGAGTGGAAGTGAAATCAGGGACATGTTAGTCCAAGTTTATGAGGATGAAGAAAAGAAAGAAAATTGCCATGTGCAAATGAATTAATGTTTTTCTGGGAGAAGAGAAAGCATCAGTGATGAAGACAGGGCAGGACAGCCACGAGCAGAACTGATGAAAACATTGCAAAATTTTGTTGAATTGTGTGTCAAAATTGTCGGTAGACTGTGAGTAGCAAAGTAGACCAAATAAACATTGGTAGAGAAAATGTTAGGGAAATCTTAACTGAAAATCTTGGCATGAGAAACATATGTGCAAAAATGGTGCCAAGGGAGCTATTACATCACACCAATGCACCAGTTCACACAGCACTGTTTTTGAGAGAGTTTTTAAGTCAGTAAACAGATAGCTCTATTGGAACGTCCTCCATACTCACCTGATCTGGCCCCCAATGATTTTTTTCTTTACCTGAAGATTAAGGAAATATTGAAAGAAAGACACTTAGATGGCATTCAGGCAACAAGGATAATATGACAGCTCTGATGGTCATTCCAGAAAAGGAGTTCCAAAATTGCTTTGATGGGTGGACTAGGCGCTGGTGTCAGTGCATAACTTCCCAAGGTGAGTACTTTGAAGATGAATGTAGTGATATTCAGTAATGAGGTATGTAGCACTTTTTCTAGAATGATTTTGTGAACTTAATTGTCAGACCTTATACAGCCCCACCATAAGCTAGCGAGCTCTGTACTGAGAGTTACAGCACTTTCATGAGTCTTGCACTTGAAGACTAAGTAGATTCTCATGGTAAAGAAGAGAAAAATTTCCTTCATATTTTCAGCAGAAGGAGGAGAAATGCAGCCATTTAAAAATGCACTCAGATACTTTAATTTATCTTAACAACAGCCTGCCCACAAGGTAAACTTTTTTGTCACACCTTATTTGTATTGGGTTATACCAGAGCAAAAGTCAATTAATAGAGAATTGACTTCTCAGCAACTGATACTAAAATAAATTGATATCCAATGCAAAAGAAAAAAGAAAAAAAATCACAAAAAATAGACACTTCTTACTTAAACTAACAAAAAATTTTATAAACTTAAATGTAAAATGACAAATATAAAACTTCTAGAAGGTAACATAAGAAAAAAACCTCAGTTTGCGAGAGTTTTAAAAATCATAAGCACCTTGAAATAAAATAAAGGCATAGCAAACGTATTGTGGGTTTGGTTCCAAATCACCTCAATAAAGTGAATCACACAAGTTGTTTTACTTTTCCTGTGCATATAAAAGTTATGTAAAGTCTACATTGTAGTCTATTATGTTTACAATAGCATTGTATCTAAGAAAAGTACATACTTTAATTTAAAAATAATTTATTGCTAAAAATGCTAACAATGATCTGAAACTACAGAGTTGTAATCTTTTTATTGGTGGAGCATCTTCCCTCCATATTGGTGGCTGCTGATTGATCAGTGTCATGGTTACTGAATATTGGGGTGGCTGTAACAATTTCTTAACATATGATAGCAATGAAATTTGCCATATCAATTGACTTTACCTTTCACAGAAGATTTCTCTGTATCATGGAATGTTTGTTTGATAACATTTTACTCACAGTAGAATTTCTTTACAAACTGGAATAATTTTTTTTAAAACCTGACACTGCTTTATCAACTAATTTTATGAAATATTCTAAATCTTATGTTGTCATTTCAACAATATTCACAGCATCTTAACGAGAAATAGATTTCATCTCAATAAACCACTTTCTTTGCTCATCCATAAGAAGCAGCTCCTCACCCATTCAAGTTTTATCATGAGATTTCAGCAATTCAGCCACATCTTCTGGCTTCACTTCTAATTCTAATTTTTCTGCTTTTTTTTTTTAACCTCAGTTACTTTCTTCTCTGAAGTCTTGAACCCCTCAAAGTCAACCATGAGAGTTGAAATCAACTTCTTTCTCATTCCTGTCAATGTTGACAACTTAACCTCTTCCCGTGAATGATGGATATTCTGAATAGTATCTAGAATGGTGAATATCTTTCCAATGGTTTTAAAATTACTTTGTTCAGATCCATCAGCAGAATCACAATCTATGGCAGGTATGGTGATAGGAAATGTATTTCTTAAATAATAGGGCTTGAAAGTCAAAATTAGTCCTTGATTCATGAGTTGTAAACTGGATATTGAGTCAGCAGGCATGAAAACAACATTAATCTCCTTGTATATCTTCATCAGCTCTCTTGGGAGACTAGTTTCACTGACAACAAATGGTAGAATTTTGAAAGAATTTTTTTTTTTCTAAGTAGAAGCTCTCAGTAGTGGGCTTGATGTAGTCATGCTGTAAATAGGTGTCATTATGGCATTGTTGTCCCATTTATAAAACACAGGCAGAGTAAATTTGACATAATTCTTAAGAGCCCTGGGATTTTCAGAATGGTAAATGAACATTGGCTTCCACTTAAAGGCATCGGCTGCATTAGCTCTTAAAAAGAGTGTCAGCCTGTCCTTTGAAGTTCTGAAGCCAGGCAGTGACCTATGAAAGTGCTAGATGGAATCTGCTTCCACCAGAGCACTGTTTTTTTTTTTTTTAATCTATATTGAAAAATCTGTCTTTCAATGTAGCTACCTTCATTAATTATTTTAGCTGAATGTTCTGGATAACTTATCGCACCTTCTACATCAGCATTTGCAGCTTCACCTTGCAATTCTGTTATGGAGATGACTCTTTCTTTGAACCTCATGCACCATCCTCTGCTAGCTTAAAACTTTTCTTCAGTAGATTTTTCACCTCTTTTAGCCTTCATAAAATTGAAGAGAGTTAGGTCCTTGCTCTCGATTAGACTTTGATTTAAGGGAGTGCTGTGGCTGGTTTGATCCTCTATCCAGACCACTAAAACTTTCTCCATATAAGCAATAAGGCTGTCTCTCTTTCTTATTTTTCATGTGTTCACTGAAGTAGCACTTTTAATTTCCTTCAATAACTTTTCCTTTGTAGTCCCAACTTGACAACTGGCACAAAAAAATCTATTTTTTAGCCTATTTTGGTTTTTTACATGCCTTCTTCACTGAGCTTAATCACTTCTTGCTGTCAATTTAAAGTAAGAGACATGTGACCCTCCTTTTCACTTGAACATAGAGACCATTGAAAGGTTATTATCAGACCTAATTTCTATATTGCTGTGTATCTAGTAATAAGAGGCCCAAAGGTGGTAGGTTGGGGGGATGGCTGTTTAGGAGCTGTTGGAATGCACACAAAGCTTTTTGATTAAGTTTGCCGTCTTTTATGAGTCCAGTTCATGGTGTTCCAAAATAATTACAATAGTAACATTTACAATCACTGATCACAGATCACGACAGCAATATAATAATAACTGAAATGTCTGAAACATTGTGAGCATTACCAAAATGTGACACAAAGGCATGAGGTGAGCACATGCCATTGGAAAAATGTTGATTACTCAATCCAGGTTTGCCACAAAGGTTCAATTTGTGAAGAAATAGTCCGTGAAGGGCAATAAAGCAAAGCATAATAAAATAAGGCATGTCTCTACTGATAAATTGGACTTCATTAAAATTAAAAACTTCTGTTCTAAAAAAGACTCTCTTAAGAGTGAAAATATATATCATAAGTTTTACAAAAAATGTAAAATCCATATCTGATAAATGACTTATATCCAAAATATACAAAGAACTATTAAAACACAAAATAAATAAGAAAATAAACACCACAATATTTTAAAAGGCCAAAAATCTAAAAAGACATCATGCTAAAGAAGATATACAGATGGACAAGCAAGCTTATTTAAAAATGTTCAATATCATATGTCATTTAGGGAATTGTAAACTCCCCAATTTTCAATATTTCATTTATATACCTCTATAACATATTCATGATGCACTCTAAATTATTAGATTTGTTTTTCTGTTTCAGGGATTTAGACGCATACCGCCATAGTTATTTTAACTAATAAGACTGTTCCCTTTCTTCATGACTTGGTTATTCTAGAATGCTCAAAGAGGTAACATTGCAGAATACTGTGTGACTGCTCTCCAGAGGTCAGAATCTGAATAATGGTATGGTTTGCTGATGTAGTTATCTTATGCTGTATATTTACCATAGTTGACAACAAATCAGTGTCGGCCATGAGATACACTCAAAGATATAATGCAACCATATATGCATTTTCTAATGACCTAAGAAAATAAATAATAAAATACTATTACAACATAAAAATGAAACCTTCACATATCAATGTGTGAAATACTCAAAAATATTTACCAATAGTGTCTTAAAATCCAGTTTGAATTTGCATTTTTATGTGAATATTAAATTGAGATAGATAAAAATCTGAATTTCAATTTTTTAGAGTAATTCAGGTATTTCTATTTCTTAATATCTCATTGACAGAGTGAATAGGATTATTTTTTCAAATATCTGTTATGGAAAGAGCCTGCTGTGCAGACATATAGATTTTTTGTTTGGGAAAATTACTGAATTTTTTAGTATCTCCCTTTTCTTTTATTATTTCTCCTTTTTCATGATTCCAGTCTTGGATATATAAGGAAATTGGTATTTTACTTGCAGGCACAATAAATTGCAAAATAAAACTATATATAGATAACTTTGTACAATAATATCACCTTTAAAATTAGTTCATAAATAAAACACCTCACACAATAAGAATTATTAACATCTTTTGTTTATATAAAGAAGGCCTTCTTTTTTTTGGACTCCTGTGTACATATACACATATATTCACAAGTCCAAGTTAGTATGTGTGCTGAATTACAGTAAGATGAGAGATTTGGAATGCAAAGCAGGATCAGCATTAATATAAATATATGTAATTACTTACTAAACCTTCAGTGATATGACCATATATTTACACAAAGGCTTCAGTTTGTTTCAATGTTAATAAAATAAAACATACATAAATACTGAAATGTATATGCTTGAAGTTTAAACTCCTAAAGTCTTTTGGAGAGAATTTAGTAATGTTTTATTTTAAAATACACACACACAAATATATACACGCATAGCCAAATTGTAGTAGGAGATACTGTATATTAAAAATGTAAATGGAAGGCACTCTTCTATTGTGGTATAAGAAACACATTGTATATTAATTTTATACCCAATGTACTAAATTAAGGAGATTGTACATACTACTTGTGTTTTTATTAGCATATCCTTTATAATCGATAGTTTAGAAAAAGCCACAAAATAAAGAAAGGTTTTACGTTTCTTAGATTCCAGAAATAAATAGTTAAAAATCATGGAAATTTACTAAATAACGTCTATCATGAAAGCTTCTTATGAGTAGACACAAATAATTAATAATTACCAGGCAATTAAATTTATGGATAATTTCAAGTCAAAACCCTTGGGGAATGATCCATATTATAACTTATCAGTGTCTTTTATACTTAAGGACTTATATCTGCCATTACAGAAATAGAGAATTAGGAAAATAGAATGAACTGAATTATTTGAAAGGTTGATGAGCCAAATATTTTTTCATTTTAATAATTATACTCTATTGTATAATTCTTACAGTCATTAGCCAGTTATAGAGTTATACTGATTAAATTCAGAAAAGAATAGTTGAACATACCATGGTGATGTGTGTGAAGGGATGAAAACAAATGGCTCGTTCCTTTGAGAAGTTTCTACTGAAAAGAGGTATTTATTATTCTTTAGGTAAAATGACCCAATCATATTATTTACTAACCATTAATTAATCTAATATTATATATGCATGTTTAAAGGTATCCTTTGTGTAGTTAACTAAAGATTATTTTTGAAAGAGCAAAATATGAAATTATGACTGAGCTAATAAACAGCAACTTAGAATGGCAGTAGAGCAATATAATAGAAATTTTGGAGGAATAAATAGAAAATGGGAAGAATGACATTACTTTTTGTGGTTTACTATCTTCTTGTAAGATAAAATATGTACAGGAAGTGTCATGAACACAATTGAAAAATAACATACCCAAAGAACACAATGAGAAAGTACATAAAAAAAATATGTAGGCATTAAGACAGGTTGAGCAAGATTGTCATTTGGGTCCTGTGGGAAAAAAATCAGGCTGGCATAATTTTTTCTAAATTTTTTTCGAAGTAACAGTAGAAAACAATAAAAACTTCATGCCTCACTCAGTGCTACACTATGCAGATATGAATAGTATACTCTCAATTTTCCTAAATTTGTGCACAAAATCAGATTTTTTAACCTTTGTGTAGAAACTAATGATTTGTCTTTGCAGCTTTCCTTACTTCGATAGTCTAAAATATGAATATTCTTTATTAATTAAAAAGGTATGCATGGTTGAAAATGAGTTCCCTGTAAAATATCTATTTCTAGTCAGCAACTTGGAAAACAAAAAGCTTCATATAATTTTGAACATGAACCTATCTCAGCAATCCCTTTATAAAATCCAATTATGCTTGTCTCTGCCTATTTCTTTTGGATGTTTTAAATCTACTTTTCATCTTTACCTCAGACATTTCATCTTTCTCAAAAACCTTTTCTTTACTTGACCCTCGCTAATCTTGCAATTTCAAAAACTAAAAGGTCTTTTTAAATTAATTCATTAACTGAACATATCGGAAGTATAACTACTTTTGCTTGCTCTGAACATAATAGAGGTGTTAATATACTTCTATCTGAAAAGAAAGTGTAAATATCGAAACTCTTTCTTTGAATATTTACTTGCTTTCAAAAAAAAATTTAGTCAGGTGACTTATTTTAATTGAAAACTCTATTATTGCAAAATATTAGTAGACAGTTCAAGGTGTCCTAGCCTCAAAGAATTCATATGTAAAAAGTTAGAGAATAACTAACTATTCATGTCTCCCCTTCATTTTAATATTCATGCATATATACCTTCACCTCCTCCAAAAATAATTAGACAAAGCAATCATGTTACAAGACACTTTGCTCTGATAAGATGCAGTTGAGATGTTAAAATAAGGAGAAATTGGTAGGATTATAGAAACTATAGTTTGGATGTGACCTCTGAGGGCATCTAATTTAACTGGCTGCCTCATGGATTGATGCCTTCTGAAAGGTTTAGAAGTGGGTGTGCAATTTCTGCTTGAATACTCCTAGAGAAAGAAAACTCACTCTTAATACAATGAGACTTTTTGAGTTTCTAGAGAGCACAGTTAGAAATATTTTTCTATTCTTCAGATCAAGGTCCACTTTATAACTCAAAAAGCAGAAATCCTGTTTTATAAATGTAACTTTACTCTTCATAGCTTAAAATTGAAATTAAAATATTCATCAGACACACTTCTTGGGAGAAAGTCATATTTACATCCCAGAGCTAATGACATCTGACATTGTCTACTTTTTGAGACTGAGTTTTTTTTTTAAATCAGGCAATATGTTACTACAGTAGCCTGATAAAGTATATACTTAGGTGTTTACACTATAGAATACCTATTTCTTATACTTAAACTGCCTACTAGACCAGAACAACTAGGAGACATTGGAGAAATTTAAGAAAAGTTGCATTTGTTGAGAAATGTGTGGTGATACTTGTGTGCATGTATGGCTATATAAATGCTTATGTCTATGTGGGTGTGTCTGTGCAAGTGTTTATGATGTATCCATCCACAGATGTGCCTGTGTGCACCATGAGGAAAAAAGGAATGGAAAAAAAAATTTATTGCTGGTTTTGACTTCTTCCTTGGATATCATTGAAACTTAACTCCAAATACCATTAGAGGGAAGACATTTGACCTTTACACCCCCATGTTTGAATCACCTGTGAATTTAGTTAAATACAGGAAAAGTAGAAATTTATAAAGAGCTTTAGGAGAATTATATACAATATTGAATACATTTATTACATCAAGTCCGTAGAGATTTACTGATGTCATGTTATGTATGTGTTTGTTAGTATGTATATATTTTTTGTGTAGTCAGAGTTGGCTAATAATCATTTTTGTTTGAGAAACAATGCAACTTGGCCACATATAGCTCTCCCAGACCAAATCAAAGATCCCCCCTTTTTTTTTGTATAAAGAAGTGAAATATTTCACTAGCAAAATGAAAAGAGAAAATGGTGAGATTTTTCAAAAACATATTCTGACCTTCAGAACATTATATTTGAAGTATTTTTTAAAAATTAAAACTACATTATAAATACTACTTATACATTTAAAATTATATGTTTCTTAGACATCCAGAAAGTTAAACTAAGGATTTAATTATAAAATGTATCGGCAGTTTTACTATACACAAGTGAGATCAAAGACATGGAACTTTTAAAGATCCTTATTAATGTCTTAATAACAAAATATAAGATAATAGAATAAGGAAATACAAGAATATAAAATCGGTTGTATATTTTATATGCTGAAATCACAAGTATCTTGAATATGATGCCAATTACATAATTTTGTATATATAAAATGGTAAGTGGTTAATCTTATATATTTTTATTAAATATTATAGCAATTATTAAATTTTATCTTTTCCATTGTTTAAATATATGCTTTTGTTTGCCAGAGAAGTTTAGAACTGTTAAAAAGATATGTTAAAGAAAAATCAAATGTTTAAATAATTATGGTCCTTGGAATCACTTTTTTTCCTTTGTGTCTTTTTCTAAGGTTTTTAAGTTTCTGGGACAGAGGAACCCATTGACTTTTCTTGGTGCTAGTATCTTTTTGGATTCATTGTACTTCCAGCATACTCTCTTATACATTGTGACTTACTAAAAAAAAAAAAAAAAGAAATCATAAACTTGTGTTCCACATTTTCTTATAACTAACTAGAAACTTGGGCACAATCATGTATATGAGTAAAGTTCTAAATCTTTGAAAAATAATATGACATAATATATACAACAAAAAAGTATCTCCAGAATGTATAAAAGACTCCTACAAATTATTAATTAAAAGGCAAATAACCAATTGTTTCACCTGTGCAACAGAATTGAATGTACACTTCACAAAAGAAATCTAAGAATGTTCAGTTGACAAAAGAAAACTGTCCAACATCTTCAGACAATAAGAAAATATGGTGTAAAATCTCAATTAGATATTGTAATTCAAAGAAGCTGCATCATTTTATCCTCTTATCAGTAATATATGGAATTTCCACCTGATATCCTTACCAACATTTTGTATTGTCAATCTTCCTGTTCATTCTAGTGGACATGAACTAGTATTTCATTGCTGAATAATATTCTTATACATGTCCTTTTGTGGCAATTTCTTTTCTCTTTTTTTAAAAATTTAATTTAATTTTATTTTATTTATTATCATATTGTGGGGTACAGTTAAGGATTAGGTATACAAATATGCTTTGTTCAGACACCCTTGGTGATAAGAGATGTCTCCCTGTCCCCAGACAGATATTGAGGACTGTTAATTCCATCTTCCCTCCCCTCCCCTCCCCATAATTTCCCACCACTGTCAGTCATTTTCTAATAGTATTACGTTGGATGTTCAAGGTTCACTATATGAGTGAGAACATGTGATACTCCGATCTTTGTTTCTGTGAGAGGTCACTCAGTATTATAGATTCTAGTTCCATCCAAGTTGCTGCGAAATCCATGATTTTGCTCTTT
>CAUYQG010017424.1:0-19391 GCA_963574415.1 Tarsius wallacei
AGCCCGCGGGTTTGAGACCAGCCTGGGCAATTTGGCGAGACCTCATCTCTACAATAAATCAAAAACTAGCTGGGCGTGGTAGCGCGCGCCTGTAGTTCCAGCTACTCGGAAGGCTGAGGTGGAAGGATCGCCAGAGCCCAGGCTGGTCTCAAACCCGCGGGCTCAGGCAATCCACTCACCTCAGCCTCCCAAGGCACGGGATTATAGGCTGAGCCACCGAGCCCGGCTTTTTTTTTTTTACTTTTTTTAGAGATAGGGTCTCTATGTTGTCCAGGCTGGTTGTCCAGGCTAGTTTTGAACTACTGGCTGCAAGCAACCCTCCTGCCTCGGCCTCCCAAAATGCTGGCATTATAGGCGTGAGTCACTGTGCTCAACCCAGACCTGATACTTTTGGCCTGATTGTCATCCCCTAAATTTTGAAAACACTCCAGGCTCTGAGTACACACGGAAACAGGTCCCTACAATAAAACCGAGTCATCTGGAGACGCAAGTTGACGAGACTGATTCAGGATATATACTGGGTGTGCCTGTATTTCCTTTTGTCCTCAAGTTCTCTGTAAAGAAGGCCGTCAAAGCATAAAAGGTCTCTGAACATCTTTTTTTCCGATTCCACCATAACTAGGCATACAGTGATGGGCAGGTTACTTAACCGCTCTGTGCCTCAGTTTCCTCATTTGTAAAGGAGTCATTGTGTTCTCTTCTACGGTTTTTGAGGGAAGTAGATGTGGTCATAGCTGGTACCCAAAAAGATTTAGCAGCTAGCTGGGCTCGGTGGCTCAGCCTGTAATCCCGTGCCTTGGGAGGCTGAGGTGAGTGGATTGCCTGAGCCCGCGGGTTCGAGACTCGCCTGCGCAGGCGAAACCTCATCTCTACAATAAATCAAAAAAATTAGCCGGGCGTAGTAGCGCTCGCCTGTAGTTCCGGCTACTCGGAAGGCTGAGGCAGAAGGATCGCCGGAGCCCAGTAGATCGAGGTTGCGGTGGCCGGGAGCGGCCACTGCAGTCTGGGCGATGGAGTGAGACTCCAACTCAAAAAAAAAAAAAAAGATTTAGCAGCTATTACTGCTAGTCTTGGAATTAAGAATTTACTAGGCTCACTGAATTTTCTCAAGGGCAGACCTGAGGCTGGATGTTTCAGGAACCTCAGGTTCATAGGGGCGAGGTCCCCTTCAGACTTCAGCCTCTGCCAGGGACTTGGCTGTCCTGGCCATCAGTGAGGGGGAGGGGAAACATAGCACCTTCTGGATGGATGCGACAGCAGCACTGTGTTTGAAGGACTTCTCACCCCTTCTCCCCACCCCAGCCCAGCTATTTCAGAGGATGAGGTTCCAGGCAGCCTGTTCTGGAAAGCACTATCCTAGCATCCCCCACCCTGCTGTCTCCTGACCAGAGCAGATTTCTCATGTCATAACTGTCAGAGGCCCAGGGAAGCCGGCTTCTCCGCTGTCTCCTTTATTGGAGAGAGGCTGAATCTTTATGTTTGATCTTGTTTGTATTTTCTAGTCCTGGATTAGACAGGGTCCCTGTCAGTGGGAATTTATGTGTCCTTTTATTTTTCCGTTGTGGTTTTTGCTAGGTTTCTTTTTTTTCCTGACTTTTAAGGCAATGCATCAACATGGCAATTAGAAAGAGCTACTTACTAGTCACGCTTCTTGGAGCTAACGAAAACACTTTCCAGGTCCTCTTTGGTAGACGTGGCTGCCATAAACCAACCTCTTCATTGGTGCACAATCACGTCAGTATACTTAGTACTGCTGAGCTGTACGCCGCAATGGTGAAGATGGTAGGTTCTGTGTGAGCTGTATTTTACCACAATTAAAGGTAAAGGCAGGAGGACTGGGTGTGGTGGTGCATGCCTATAATCCCAGCTACTCCAGAGGCTGAGGTAGGAGGATCGCCTGAGCCAAGGAGTTGAGGCTGCAGTGAGCCATGATCATGCCACTGCACTTTAGCCTGGGAGACAGAGTGAGACCCTGCATAAAAAAAAAAAACCAAAAAAACCTAAAGGGCAGAAAAACGAAGTGTACTCCTTTACATCCAGAACATTCTGCACACCTTGGGTGGGCATCTTCGTGGGCTTTCACAAAGCGACACAGCTGTGCGGCTGATACTCAGGTCAAGATGCAGAACAGCGGCCCCCACAGCCCCTCAGGTTCTGTCCCTGCAGTCACTGCATCCCCAGGGTACTTTGCGCTGCCTGGTTTTGGATGTCATTTAAACAGAATCCAAGAGCACGTGCTTTTTGTGTCTACCTGCTTTTGCTCAATGGTGTGTTTGTGAGATTTGTCCTTTTTGTGCTGTGGAGTTGGGAGTCACTTAATCCGGCTCCCATTTTGGGTGTTTATTATGCACCAGGCTCTGTGCCTGGTGTCTTAAAGAACTGGTTCGTTCGTTCGTTCATTCATTCATTCATTTATTCATTCATATATTTATTTATTTATTTGAGTCAGGGTCTCACTCTGCTACCCAGGCTGGAGTGCAGTAGCATGATCATGGTTCACTGCAGCCTCAACCTCCTGGGCTCAGGTGGCCCTTCCACCTCAGCCTCCCAAGTAGCTGGGACTACAGGTGTGCATCACCATGCCTAGCTAATTATTTTATTTTTTTTAGAGACAAGGTCTCAGTATATTACCTAGGCTGGTTTTGAACTTCTGGGCTCAAGCAATCCTCCTTCCTTGGCCTCTTAAAATATTGAGATTATAGGCATGAGCCACCATGCTACTTTTTGGGCTTTACTGCACTATTTAATATGTCCCCCTACACCCTGCATTTCCTATAAACAAGTGCTACATCTGGAGACTTCATCCACATCCCAATCCCCATCTCCTTTTTTTTTTGCAAGAAAGTGTCATCAGTGGTCATGGCACTTCCTGGGGCATCCCATGGGGAGGCATATCATGTCTCTCTTTTTGTGATGCTAAGATTGATTCATAGGTCCAGATGCTGTCTGCCTGTCCATCCCTTACAAAGTTCCCATCAGCTTTTCATGGAATGCAGTTGGCCTTACAGTGGGGACCCTGCCCAGTGTCATCAGCATGGATGAGCCTTGTGACATTAAACTAAGTGAAATAAGCTGGTCACAAATAGTCAAATGCTGTATGATTCCACTTATGTGAAGTACTTATAGTCAGACTCATAGAGACAGAAAGCAGAGTGGTGGCTGCAAGGGTGGGAGGGAGGGGTGAGTGGGGATGGAGTCTGGTGGGGGCAGAGTTTCCATTCTTCAGGAGGAAAGTTCTGGAGATCGATGGGATGCTCACACAAGGATGCGAATGTACTCAACCCTCCTGCACTCTGTACTTAGCAATGGTTCATACGGTATGGTTTTTGTTATGTGTATTTTAACACTATTTCAAAAATTGGGAAAAACAAAGGAGAAAATAAAACTCCTCTCACAACTATACTTGATAAGTTATTTTGCCTATATAGACTCCAACTATTTAAAATAGAACACCAGGCTGGGCATAGTGGCTTACACCTGTAATCCCAGCACTTTGGGAGGCCTTGGAGAGAAAATGGCTTGAGCCCAGGAATTTGAGACCAGCTTCAGAAACATAGTGAGACGTTGTCTCTACAAAGAAATTAAAACATTAGTTGGGTGTGGTGGTGTACGCCTGTAGGTCTGGGTACTCCGGAGATCCGGAGACTGAGGTGGAAGGATCATTTGAGCCTAGGCGGTCAAGATGGTGTGAACCATGATCATACCACTGCAGTTTAGCCTGGGTGACAGAGTGAGACCCTCTATACACACACACACACACACACACACACACACACACACACACACACACACATCAGCCTGGGCAAAATAGCAAGAGACCCCATCTCCAAAAAAAAGGAAAATAGGCTACGTTTAATAATTCCCCCTTTTCTTTTTTTTAAAGCTTTTTTGAGATATAAATCATATGCCATAAACTTACCCATTTAATTGTATAATCCAGTGACTTTTAGTATATTCACAGAGTTGTGCATTCATCACCACAATAAAGTCTAGACCACTTTTATTAACCTAAAAATAACCCCTGCACCCCTTCGTGGTCACCCTCTAATTCTCCCCAACTCCTGGCAACCACTAATGTACTTTCCATCTCTATGTTAGCCTATGCTAGGCATTTCACACATGTGGAATCGTGCAGTGTGCTTTCCTTTGGCTCAATGTGATGCCTTCAAGGTCCATCCATGCTGGAGCACATATCAGTACTTCTTATGTTCAGTAATATTCCATCATAGGGACAAACCATGTCTTATTTATCCATTTGCATTATTTCTACTTTTTGGCTATTATAAATAATGCTCTGTGAACATCCAAGCTCAGGTTTTTTGTGTGTGGTTTCATTTCTCTTGGCTATGTGGATCCTAGGGTATGTCTGTGTTTAACCAGTCAAAGACCTGCCTTTTATTTGGCAGTGAGCAGTTAGACTTGGGTATCTTCCCATGTCAGCACCTGAGGACATACATGGGCTTCTTGACCACAGGGTGAATTTCACTGTAAGAGAATGCCATGGCTGTGTATCCAGTTCCCGTTGATGGACATTGGGGTTGTTTCTTGATTTCTGCTGTCCTGGGCAGTGATGCAGTCCTACGAAGGGCCTTGGGTTGTCTCCATTCTTTGACAACATGAACAACATGCAGGGAACATCCTCGTACTTCGTGGGATGTTGCTAGAGACCGGGTTCCTACAAACAGCAAGGCAGGAGGCTGATCTGTTTCAGGGAGGGGCTCTGGCCTGATGCTGACTCTGTTGCCTTCTTCCTCAGGGGACCAAGCAGGCACCATGGCACAGAAGGGCCAGCTCAGTGACGATGAGAAGTTCCTCTTTGTGGACAAAAACTTCATCAACAGCCCGGTGGCCCAGGCTGACTGGGCTGCCAAGAAGCTGGTATGGGTCCCCTCGGAGAAGCAGGGCTTCGAGGCGGCCAGCATCAAGGAGGAGAAGGGGGATGAGGTGGTCGTGGAGCTGGTGGAGAACGGCAAGAAGGTCACGGTGGGCAAAGATGACATCCAGAAGATGAACCCACCCAAGTTCTCCAAGGTGGAGGACATGGCGGAGCTGACATGCCTCAACGAAGCCTCCGTGCTGCACAACCTGCGGGAGCGATACTTCTCAGGCCTCATCTATGTAAGTACCGGGGGGGCAGCCAGGCATGTGCTCCTGGCATCTGTTCCTGTAAGGAAAGGTCTTTAGAAGTGTGTTTGGGCCAGGCGTGGTGGCTCAAGCCTGTAATCCCAGCACTTTGGGAGGCCAAGGCCAGTGAATTGCCTGAGCCTAGGCTTCGAAATCAGCCTGGGTTACTTGGTGAGACCTTGTCTCTACAATAAATCAAAAAATTAGCTGGGCGTGATGGCACGCACCTGTAGTTTCAGCTACTTGGAAGGTCGAGGCAGAAGGATCCCTGAGCCTAGCAGGTCAAGGCTGGGTGGCTGTGAGCATGCCACTGCATTCCAACCTGGGCGACAGAGTGAGACTCCAACTCAAAAAAAAAAAGTGCGTTTAGAGCTTGGGTTGGAAGGCTGGAGGGAGATCGTGAGATGAGACAGAATCATTCTTGCATGGGTTCACACCTCCCTCCTGCCCTGCCTAGTTTGGTGACATCGGACAACTGATTGCTTCTATTGAAGCCTCAGTTTTCCTATCTGTAAAATGGAAATAATGACCCTCCCCGCAGACAGCAGGTGTGCTGATTCCATGTGATCACAAATGCGTGATGCCAAGGTACGTGGTAAACCTCAACAGGTTTTGCTGACGATGTTTCCTGCCCTTCCTTCCCTTGGGAGTTAAAGATCAGCTCACGACCTCCTTGGAAAGGTGGGTTCATCCTGGCAACTGGGTAGGCAGAAGGCATGAGGATCTGGCCAGGTCTCGTGGGCCCTTCCCTGCCACAGAGGGGGTGTCTAAGTTGGACCTGGAAACCCACCAGGTCATCTGTGCAGATCAGAGTGGACTAAAGACCGTCCAGTGACTGCTCTTAGCCACTTGTAGCTAAGTTCAGATTTAAATTAATTAAAAAGAAATGTTTGGAACTCATTTCTTCAGCTGTGCTGGTTCATGTCTAGTGCTCAGGGAGGGGCTCTGGCCTGATGCTGACCCTGTCACCTGTGGCTAGTGGCCAGGGTGTTGGAGAGCACAGATCTAGAACATTCCATCACCACAGATAGTTCTGTTGAGCTGCCTGGACAATGGGTGTGTGTGACTTGGGGGAGGGGACACCGTCCCTGTGGGGTTGGACCCACTCCCCAGAACATGAGGGGTGTAGATGTCCCATGATGCCAGCCTGATGGGCAGAGGTCCCCCAGCCCAACCTCTGGGTCTCCTCTCCAAAAGGGCTTGCTAATCCCTTAGGCAAGTGACCTGACTTCTCTGAAACTTCATTTCCTTGTCTGTAAAAGGGACAGAAGATGACAGCATGGGTGATGCTAAAAAAGGAAGCTGTTAACACATTTCTGGGCACACAGTAGGCAATCAGAACATTAGGCATTGTCACAAATGGTTTTTGCTATCATTGTGATCATTTTTGTTACTACGCGCCAGAAGTTCTTGGATGGAATGGGAACTTGTGGAAATGGTCATTGCCATCATTCTGTCCCTTTGGTCCTGTCCTGTACGTTTTGCCAAGTGATAATTACAGATAGCCCCAGTCATCTCTGAAAACGTCCTGCAAATGTTTTTCCTAATTAGGAAAATGAGACATGTTCACTGTGGAAGCCTTGGAAAATTCAGAAAAGCACAGTGAACTTGAAACAAAAATCTGTCTCACCCAAAGGTGAGGTGTGTGATCGACTCTTTCTCTGTGAACTTGGGACATGTTTATGTATTTGAAAGCCTACTGTGCGTACAGTTTAGTGAGCTGTTCTTTTTTCCATGTACAAGGCAATGCTGGGCATTTCCACATCTCAGGCAGCCCCAAAGATACCCTTTTAGGACTGCAGAACCTGTCATGGAGATGTGCCATTATCTTTTTTTTTTTTTTTTGAGCCAGGGTGTCACTCTGTCATCCAGGCTGGAGTACAGTGGTGTGATCATAGCTCACTGCAGCATTGAACTCCTGGGCTCAAGGGATCCTCCCACCTCAGCCTTCCAAGAAGCTGGGACTACAGGGCATGCCACCGTGCCCACCTTTTTTTTTTTCTTTTTTGAGTTGGGGTCTTACTCTGTTGCCCAGGCCGGAGTACAGTGGCACAGTTATGGCTCACTAAAGCCTTGACCTCCTGGGCTCAGGTGATTCTTCTGCCTTGGCCTCCTGGGTACCAGAACTACAGGCATGCACCATCATGCCTGGCTAAATTTCTTGATCTTTTTTTTAGAGACAAGTCTTGCTAATGTTGCCCAGGCTGATCTTGAACTCCTGGGCTCAAGTAATCTTTCTGCCTTGGCTTTCCGAAGTGCTGAGATTATAGGTGTGAGCCACCGTGCCTTGACCATAATTTTCCTTTAAATGCCTTTGTAGAGATAGGAGTCTCACTATGTTGCTCAGGCTGGTCTCAAACTCCTGGGCTCAAGTGATCCTCCTGTCTCAGCCTCCCAAAATGTTGAGATTACAGGCATGAGCCACTGTGCCTGGCCTCTATTCTTTTTATGGATATTTCAGAAAGGGTGATAGTGACTTTTTTAAATAGCCACAGGAAAAGACAGAGTGACTCATGACTGTTAAATATCTCCTCTAAGCCAGGTACTGTACCTTGTCACACTTTATCTCATTTAATCAACACAACATCCATGGGATTAAGTATGCCTGTTCACCTTTACACATAAGCAAACTGAGGCCAAGCATATTCTTACTTCCTCAAGTAGGGAAGTCTCTTTTGTATGTGGCACTTCTTGTATGGAAATATTATCCACCTGGGATTGCTAGTAGTTTGGACATTTCTTTTTTTTTTTTTTTTAATAGAGATGGAGTCTTACTATGTTGCCCAGGCTGGTGTTGATCTCTTGAACTCAAGCAATCCTCCTGCCTCAAACTTCCAAAGTGCTGGGATTACAATGGACTTTTTTTCTTTAATTATAAAAATGTGGGGTACAATTTTTTTCAATGGGTGTTTTTTAAGGAAGCCAGTCTAAAGGGAGCTGGAGGAAAAATTGGACTCCTTGGGGCTCAGGTCTCCCACCTAGGACATGTCCTTTCTATCCAGGGAGGTTGAGGACAGGCCTGTATGTCCATTTCACCTACTATCCTTTGACATGATGTTTGAGCCCAAAATAGTAATCAGAAAAAAATAAGGGGCTTATGAAGGTCCCGAGACCCAGAATGTCTTCTGACAACTGATTAAAGAAAAAAAAAAAAAATGAATCAAAGCTTGAAATTTCTGCTATGCTTCTCTGGACAGATTAGATTAAAACCCTTTCAGCCTTGTGATGATGCGCCTGTTCTGAGCGCATTCCTTTCTGGTCAATTTCATCACTTAATAAAAACCATCGTCCCAGTCAGAGAAGATCAAGAAGGAGGGAGTGGGGGTTGAGGGAGCGCAGTGAGTTACTCTCCCAGGCTGTAATAGATGGGGGCGTGACTCTTGTTAGTGGGTGGGTGGTGAGATGATGCCGAGTCTGTGCCCGACTGTGCCCTTGGAGATGGAGAGGACTGTCCTCTCTGTTCTGTGAGGCTCACCTCCAGTGACGGGCCTTTGAGTAGGTCCCGGCAGCTCTCTTGTCCTCTTGGATCTAGAAGAGTCTATAGAAGCTTGTCTCCTGATCTTAGAGGTACAGGTTTGGGCTCAGCCACGTCCAGTGACCTTTCTGAGCCACTGCAGATCGTTTATGGCACACATAATAGGTGTGGACCTGTTCTGTGCTGAGTGCTATTCTGAGTCCTTCCTGGCCTAATGCTGTCCTTTATGACACCAATGACAGCAAAGCTGATATCCCACCCTACAGATCAGGTGACCAAGGCAGAGAGGTAACGTACACCTAGGAAGAGACTCTGGGACACACACTTAGAAGAGTACCTGGGTTCAGACTCTGGTCTTGTTTGACTATAAAATGTTTGTTTCCTTCACTCTCCTGGGAAACTGTGGGAAACTGGGTCAGGGCCCCCATTCTTGCCCTGAAGTTGCTCTGCACTTATGTAGAGGAAGAAAAGATGTGCCCGTACCAGATGCAAACGTATGACATAGGTTTGAAAACCCAGGCTTCTAAACTCAGCACTTGCAGACGGGCCTTAGGGAGTCTGTATGCCACTTGAGATTTTAGGAAAAATGTGTGCATGCATTTTTTTGTTATTTTTTTCTGGGCAGAGGGTCTTAGCTTTCATTAGACTTTCTAAGGAGGCTGGTATGCTCATGACAACAATGATAACAGCTGCTAGTCATTCAAAATGTACCATGTGAAGAGTTTATGTTAGCATATGATCATTGCTACTAATTTTCTATTCTTTATGTAAGAGAGATATACTATTATTTTAAACCCGGTTAATAGAAGATGGAAAAAAAAAAGCCCTGTGAGTTAAAAAAGTTAAATAACTTGGCTGGATGCGGTAGCTCATGCCTATAGTTCCAGCACTTTGGGAGGCCAAGGTGAGAAGATTGCCTGAGCCCAGGGGTTCGAGACCAGCCTGGGCAACTTGGCAAGACCTCATCTCTACAATAAATCAAAAAATTAGCTGGGTGTGGTAGCGCATGCCTGTGGTTCCAGCTAGTTGGAAAGCTGAAGCAGAAGGATCGCCTGAGCCCAGCAGGTCGAGGCTGTGGTGGCGGTGAGTGTGCCACTGTACTCTATCCTGGGCAACAGAGTGTGATTCCTACTCAAAAAAAAAAAAAGTTCAATAACTTGGTGAGAAACAGAGGTGGGTCTCAAACTCAGGAAGACCAGCCCTAGGACAAGTGCTTTTAATTGCGATCTCATATAATGATACCCATGATACTGTGGGACAGATGCTGTTACCCTATTTTAGAGATGGAGACACTGAGGCTCTGATGTGCTCAGTCTCATCGCAGGTAAGTGGGCAAAACTGGGATTCAGAAAAGGTCCGAGTCCTAGACCGAGGCGACTGCCCAGGATAGTAAAGGGCTCTTGGAGTGTCAGGAGGCTGGGCTGAAACAGGTGGGGACCATGCCGTGGGTGTCATTAGCTCTGAAGCAGACATGCTTTAAGTGCACAGCAGGAAGGAATCCAACCTTCCATTGTGGTTGCTTGAGCACCTACTGGGTGCTCAGCTAGGAATGGCAGTCTGCTGGCCCAGAACGAGTGATTTTTTTGAAAAATGGAGTTAATTTGATGTATCCTAAAGAAGAAAAGGAAAGAAAAATCTCTGTTTCTGGCATGGCCGGAAAAAGCAAGGACCTGGCTCTCCTGGCCCCAGGCTGTGAAGTCCCAGTTCTGGTGAGGTGGGCTGTATGTCCTCGGCTTTTCCACAGGCTCCACCACCCCTGTCATCTCCCAGAAGAGGGCTGAGCACTAGTAGCTGTTGACCACGGCACCTCTTTTTTCACTCACACCTGGTCTGCTTCTGTTGTGCTTTACATGCGAAGTCCCTGTAGGCACTGAGACCCTCCAGCCCTGCACTATGCTCTGGGGTTGGGAGCCACATGGTCTGGACTGGAATGGATGGACCCTTCCAGTCCCTGGGTCCCCAATCCCAAATCCCCAACTCGTGAACCCAACAGGACATTTTCCGTCTCCAATTCCAGTTCTGGGAAGACCAGGGGTTCAGTAGAGGCCTTCCTTTCAGTCTTCAGCAGGTGCTGACTTTTCCAATTTAGAGACTTGGTCCAGCGACCTTGGCCTTCTTTGGAAGGAATGTCCCCCCAGGGACATAGGGAGCGAACAGACTGTGAGCAGAGGTCCCCTGGGTGCCAGTCACTGCACTGGGCCCTGGAGTGTGGAAAGAAAATGCAGCTGGAAACTGACCTCTGAGCCCCAGGAATTAGCCCTTCAGATCTTTCAAGTCCTTAATGCTTCAGAGAACTGCCTCGAAAAATGCAAGAACGTCTATGCAGAGGTCACCAGAGAATGTTTTAAAGTAAGTCTGTATCATTAAAAGGCACATGTAATCACAGGGTCATGTATATACACACACAACAGAACACACACTCCACATATGTTTGTAATCTGTGCTTTTCACGTAACCAGATCTTGTGGCTTTTTCTGTGTCTGTTCATACCTATCCAGTCAGACTCAAAACATCTTTTTTTTTTTCCCTTTGTGTCGGAGTCTCACTCTGTTGCCCAGTCTAGAGTACAGTGGCATGTTCACGGCTACTGCAGCCTCAACCTGCTGGGCTCAGGCAATCCTTCTGCTTCAGCCTTCCAAGTAGTTGGAACTACAGGCATGCACCATCACGCCCAGCTAATTTTTTATTTATTTATTGTAGAGATAAGGTCTTGCCATGTTGCCCAGGCTTGTCTCGAACCTGTAGGCTCAGGTAATCCTCTCACCTCAGACTCCCAAAGTGCTGAGATTACAGGCATGAGCCACCACCACACCTGGCTTAAAACATCTTTTTTCTGAGCCAGGGTCTTACTCTGTCGCCCAGGCTGGAGTGCAGTGGCATGATCACAGCTCACTGCAGCCTCTACCTCCTGGGCTCAGGTGATCCTTCCATCTCAGCCTTCCAAGTAGCTGGGACTACAGGTGCACACCACCAGGCCTAGCTGATTTTTTTTTTTTTGTAGAAACAAGGTCTTGCTATGTTGCTAAGGCTGGTTTTGAACTCCTGGTTTCAAGCAATTTCCCCAAAGTACTGGTATTATAGGTGTGAGCCACCATGCCCAGCTAAATCATTTTTTTTGAATAGGTGACACATGCAAATATGAAATAAAATAGTGTGTAAGGGTATATTGAACTTTCCTTTTTATTCACATTCTCTGAGCCTCCTGTTCTCTTCCTTAAGGAAGTCATGGCTATCAGTTTCTGACATAGCCTTTCAACAATGTTTTTTACATATACAGGCAAATATAGAGCCCCTTCAACATGGCAGCCCATGTCACATGCTCCTATGTGTCTTGTTTTTTGCATCTAACTGGATTTTGGTCACCCATCCATGGTAGTAGGAGGAAACTTCTGCACAGTCTTCTGCTAGAGGGATGGACCATAATTACCAAGCCATCCCCTATTGATGGGCATTTAGGTCGTTTCTAGTCTCTCTGCTGTTAAAAATCAAGGCTGCAGCAAAAGCACACACCTGATGGGCTTCCACTGTGTCCACGTTAGATGTTCAGAAGCTGTGATGCTTGATTAGCCATCATTTTATAGAGAGGGGAGGTGGTGTGGGAGCAGCCCCCATGGGGTAGGACCGTGTGCACAATCCAGGCAGGTAAGGAGGCAAAGCTGAGAGTTCGCCCAGGCTTGTGTCTTAACGCCTGCTCCTTCCACCTTCCTTCCTTGCCCTTGATTTTGTCAGAGGCCGTGGGAACAGCCCCCTGCACAGGGCTCTGTGGCTGACCATATAAAGTGTCAGGGGAAAACTGGAGTCGCTTCCTAATACGGTCACAAGAGGAAAGTCCTGGGCCTGCGGCTGGGACCTGCTGGTGGCACCAGGCCCGTGAGATGCCGGCTGGGACATGGGAGGCCGGGATGTGGAAACCTCTGAACTTAACCAGCTGGGGAGGGGCTCACAGGGGCGAGAGGGAGAAACGCAGCCAGTTGGGTGAGGGGGGAGCAAGATTGAGCGAGGGAGATGGGACAGCCAGATTCTGAAGCCGGCCACCCTGCGTGGGACATGCCACTGCCTGCCTGGGTCCTCCTCCCTATCCATCACTGGCTCACTTGGGAAGGGTTTGCTGAACTAAAGAGATTCGGATCTGCCTGGAAGCATGGATTGAGTGCTTGCCGTGTGCATGAGCCCAGGAGTGGTGTCCTAAGCAAACAGGATGAAAGTAATATTCTTTTTTCAGAAGCTGCTGGTGGAGTTGAAAGGGGCATACATTTCTTCCTTCCTTCCTTTTATTCATTGTATTTAGCAGATATTGACAGAAGATCTACCCTGTGCCCGGCACTGTGCTGGTGCTAGAGAGACAGTAGTATGTGGCTCGTGGTCCAGGTGGCTGAGCTCTGAAGGAGGAGATAGAAGATGAGGGGACAAGTGGTCCAGGAGGAGGGAACAGCATATGTGAAGGCTTCAAGGTGGCTGGGTTTTTGTCATGAAATGAAGGGAGCATAGTAATAGTCACTACTGTTGACTAAGCACCTACTGCATACTAGGCAACCCATGAAGGAGTTGATAGTATGCCTCCCTGTTGTGCAGAGAGGTTAAGGGACTTGCCCAGGGTCACACAGCTAGGAAGTAGCAGAGTGAGAGTTCAAGTCTGAGTTCCCTTTTCCTACTTCTATACCCTTAATCACTGTACTTTATGGCCTCTAGGTCAAGGGCTTGGGTGAAGACCGTTTCCTGTAAATGATACATATAACAGTTAAAAGGGGTATGGCCATGGGCGTGGGCATGGCCCCAGAGGAGCTGGGAGTAGAGTTGAAACCTGGAAAAGGGGCGAGACTTGGTTGGCTTTCATTCAAATGATTTTTGCTTGGGCATTTACTCTTTGGTTTTTTGTCTGTTTGTTTGATTGTTTGAGTTGGAGTCTCACTTCGTTGCCCAGGCTGGAGTGCTGTGGCACACTAACGGCCACCCCAGTGTCAGCCTGCTGGGCTCAGGCGACCCTTCCACCTCAACTTTCCAAGTAGCTAGAAGTACAAGCATGCGCTACCACGCACAGCTAGTTTTTTTTTTTTTTGTAGAGATGAGTTCTCCCAAGTTGCCCGGGCTGGTCTTGAACCCGCAGTCTCAGCCAATCCACTCGCCTTGGCCTCCTAAAGTGCTGGGATTACAGGCTGAGCCACTGAGCCCAGCTGGCATTTACTCTGTGGGAGGCTGTACCAGGGCAGGGGCACAGATAAGCTGGACACAGCCCCTGTCCTTGTTCAACAAGGTCTACTGAGTGCCTGCTATGTGCGGTACCAGGCCCCCAGGTCACAGGGGCTAAGGCAGGCTGCCTCTGCTCTAGGGAAGTTTTATCATTAGTTTACCCCCTAGACATTCATTCAGCAAGCATTTAGTTAGCACCTACTGTATCCCAAAGTCTGTGCTGGGACAGAAGAAGCGAAAAGGAGGGCTCCTCACCCTCATGGCTCTTGCCACTGGTGTTTGCAGGATGGGTAGGAGGGGCCTGGGTGATGGGACGGGAAAGGGGCGTCCAGGCAGCCCCGCAGCCCCGGCCCCATTAGGCTGGATATGGAGCCTGGCCCTGGCTTTCCTCTCACCCTTGCTTTGCTCCTCCTGTAAGACCCGGCAATTCCATACTGAGAGTGCATCACCCCCATTCGCCCCTTGTCCTGTTTCCTGCCTCTCTGCCTCTGCCCCTGCCATGTTCTGAGCTGGTGAACACTTTATCCTTTAAGACTCAATGTAGCTGGGGGCAGTGGCTGTCATCCCAGCACTTTGTGTGGTGGTGAAGAGAGGATTTCCTCATCTCTACCAAATAAATAAACACAAGGCTCCTGCCCTCAAGGGGCTTTCAGTCAAGGACTGGAGCTGATTAGAGGGTGGGAGGATCCTTCCAGGGCTCAGCCTGCTAGGGGACAATGGTGTGATGGCTGGGAGTGCTGAGGGGGACAATGTTCTTCAGAGGGACAGGACTGATGTGGGGAGAAGGGAACATCTCCCAGGTTCTCCTATCCCTTAGAAGGGCATGGCCGAGGTCAACACAGGGGCTGTCCAGCATCACTCATCGCTGACCAAGCATCTACTGCATCTGTACACACCCCAGGTCCTGGTCAGTGCCTGGAGAGAAGGAAGTTTATGACAGACAGTTGCTGCCCTCAAAGGACAGATCAGGAGGGGAGACAAGCACATTCAGAAAACATGGAAAGCACAGGGGATTGTAGGAATAAGGAAGGGGAGGCCCTCACCCATCTTGGGGTGCCAGAGTAACCTCCAGGAGGAGGTGTCTCTGCACTGAGTCTTTTTTTTTTTTTTTTTTTTTTTGAGTCAGAGTCTCACATTGTTACCAGGTTGGTGTGCAGTGGCATGCTCATGGCCACTGCAGCCACAACCTGCTGGGCTCAGATGATCCTTCCACCTCAGCCTTCCAAGTTGCTGGAACTACAGGCGTGCACCGCCACGCTTGGCTAATCTTTTGATTTATTGTAGAGATGAGGTCTTGCCAAGTTGCCCAAGCTGCTCTTGAGCTCCTAGCTTTAAGCAATCCTCCTGCCTCGGCCTCCCAAAGTGCTGAGATTATAGGCATGAGCCATCACGCCCAATCTATGGGTTCTTCTGTAGTCCCTGCAGCTTACACAGTGTCTAGAACATGCAAATTGAATGGATGGACGGATGGATGGATGAACGAACCAATGATCAATGGTTTCTGCTTCTGTAGGACAGGCCTCAGTCGGCTACACAGTGGGTGGTGCTCACACCTGGGCCAAGCTGGGCTTGGTGCTGCCAGGGTCTTGCTTGTGATTTTGGTCAAGTTGCTTAACCTTTCTGTTGTTCAGTTTGCCCTGAGTGTAACCAGGAAGTGGAATCTCTGTTCCTCCTGCCTCCGTCCCCATGGCCATCAGAGCCTGGGGCGGGACTGATGTCTATCCCTTGGGGACCGCAGCTCCTGTGGGGCAGGTGGAACCCAACTCCTGAACTGTGGCCTCGGCCCACGGGAGAGTCTGATACACAGTAAACTGTGAAGTGACAGCAGCACCCCCCCACCACCCTGTGTGTGCAGCCTGATGGGGTGTGCTGTGGCCTCCCCTGCTCCTGCCCTGCTCTGATTATTCTCCTCTGCTCCCACTCACCTGCAGGGCAGGACGGTGGTAAAATACATGTAACGTGAAATTCACCATCTTAAAGGATACCATTCAGTAGCATTTAGTGCTTTTATAATGTTGGACAGCAATCACCCCTCTCTGGTTTTAGAATGTTTATATCACCCCAGAAGGAAGCCCCATACCATTCGCTGCCACCCTTCCCCTGCCCCGGGAGCCACGGATCTGCTTCTTTCCATGTGACTTTGCCTGTTTTAGATACCTCATACACACAGGGTCACATAGCCTGTGGCCCTTCATGCCTGACTTCTGTTACTTAGCATCGTGTTGGCAAGTTTCATCCCCATTGGAGCATGTGTCGCTGCTTTATTCCTTTTTTTTTTTTTTTCTTTTTTACCTTTTTTAAAAATCTGAGTCGGGGTCTCACTCACTATGGCTCACCACAGCCTCAAGCTCCTGGACTCAAGCAATTCTTCATCTGAGTAGCTGGGACTACAGGCATGTGCCACCACACCCAGCTAATTTTTTATGGAGATGAGGTCTCACCATGTTTCTCAGGCTGGTCTCAAACTCCTGAGCTCAGGCAGTCCTCTTACCTCGGCTTCCCACAGTGCTGGGATTACAGGTGTGTACCATCATGCCCAGCTAATTTTTAAATTTTTTGTAGAGAAGAGGTCTCACTATGTTGCCCAGGCTGGTCTCGAACCCCTGGGCTCAGGCAGTCCTCTTGCCTTGGCCTCCCACAGTGCTGGGATTATAGGCATGAGACACTGCGCCCGCCTTCATGTCTTTTTAAGGACAGCTGAGTTTGTCTCTGCCTTGCAGATGAGGAAGTACTTTGTTAATGGTCAAGATAGTGAGCTCTGGGGTAAACAGTCATGATTTCCCTCCAGCTGTGTGACAAGGGACAACCTCCCCAAGCCTCAGTTTGCTTCCTGTCAAATGGACAACGGGGAAGTCACTGTTACAGGGTAGTTAAGAAGATGCCATAAGATGTGCTGACTTCTAGCTACTGCTTCATTGGGATTTCATCTTAGGCTTGAACAGTGGGAGGCACCAGAAAGAGATTGGGGGGAATGGGGAAAGAGATGGGGGATGAAGTATTTCTTTATTTAATTTTTTAAAACAGCTTTATTGAGGTACAACTTATACCCAAGAAAATTATCTCAATTCAATTATCTCAATTCAATGATTTTTAAAAATAAATTTGCAGAGTTGGGAAATTGTTGCTGTGGTCCAATTTTAGAACATTTCCATCACCCAAAAGTTTGCTCATGCCCGTTTATAGTCACTTCCTGTTTGGGATTGGAGTATTTAGTCTTTTGGTTTTCTATTTTTGGTAGAGGTAGAGTCTCGCTATGCTGCCCAGGCTGGTCTCGAACTCCTGAGCTCACATGATCCTTGTGCCTTGGCCTCCCTAAGTGCTAGGATTACAGGCGTGAGCCATTCGGTCTGGCCTTGGTTTCTTTAATTCTGAACACCTACTTGTAAAAGATGCCTTTATTAAATGTCCTTGAGGTAATATTCTGAGTGTGCCATTCATGTTCTATGCCATCTGTTAAATGAGGAGCATTTAATAAAATCGTGAGCATAAAAAAGGTGCCTGTGTAGTGCTCAGTTTGGTGCCTGGCAGGTAGTAAATGCTCAGTGAATGGTGGCTGTTATTTAAGCCTGTGAGGCCCAAGGAAGTGAAATGACAGTGGGAAAGACTGGAGTTGTGATTTGAACCTAGAACCGTTTAAAACCTCACAGTTGTAAAAACAAAACATGGAAACCTAGAAATCCAGTCTCGTGCATTGATGCTCTTCCTGCATGACTGGATTATCAGTGGTGCCATGGGGTTCCTACTGGGACTCTGAGCCTCAGTTTCCCCATCTCTTTTTTTTTTTTTTGAGTCAGAGTCTCACTCTGTCGCCCAGGCTGGAGTGCAGTGGCACGCTCACGGCCACCACAGTCTCAACTTGCTGGACTCAGGTGAACCTTCCACCTCAGCCTTCCAAGTAACTGGAACTATAGGCATGTGCCACCACGCCTGGCTGATTTTTTAATTTTTAATTAATTAATTAATTAATTTTGAGTTGGAGTCTCACTCTGTAGCCCAGACTGGAGGACAGTGGCACGTTCCTGGCCACTGCAGCCTTGACCTGCTGGTCTCCGGCGATCCTTCCACCTCAGCCTTCCAAGTAGCCAGAACTACAGGCAAGTGCTACTATGCCCGGCTAATTTTTGATTTATTGTAGAGATGAGGTCTCACCAAGTTGCCCAGGCTGGTCTCGAACCCCTAGGCTCCGGCAGTCTTCTCGTCTCTGTCTCCCAAAGTGCTGGATGACAGGCGGGAGCCATAGTGCGTATCTCCCCCCCTCTGAGATGGGCATGTTGGATGCACCGTCTGTTTCTTGGAGAGGTCTGGAAGTAAGCTGGTTCTTTGTCCACAGACATACTCTGGCCTGTTCTGCGTTGTGGTCAACCCCTACAAGTACCTGCCCATCTACTCGGAGAAAATCGTGGACATGTACAAGGGCAAGAAGAGGCATGAGATGCCACCCCACATCTACGCCATTGCCGACACAGCCTACAGGAGCATGCTGCAGGGTGAGTGGGTGGGGCGGGTAGCCAGGGCCATGGGCCCCTCCGGAGAGGTAGCAGCCCCCCAGCACCTCCTCCCCGCCCCCCGTCTTGCCTGCCTGCAGGTCTTGCCAGGAATGTGCAGTTTGGCAGGCAGTGCTCGCGAACCGAAGGGATGTGACTGAAAAAGGGAAAAGCCAGCGGGACATCTGGGTTTGCTTGCAGGGCGGGAGGGGCAGGACCTTGGGCACATACGGGCATGGATGAGCTACCAGGCTCTGGTGCTCTTGCCACCCCTCCTCCCCTCAGGGCCCCGCCGGGTCAGCTTCTGAACAAGAAGAGGGTGGGTAGCAGCCCTGGGACTGAGCTTTGGGAGGTCTGGGGGTGTGCCCACCTGTCCCTTGCTCCCGGTATAGCCACGGACAAATGTCCTTTCCTCTCCAGCCTCAGTTTCCTCATCTGTCACAGGGAGTGGTAGTCTCTCTTGCAGCTTGTTGTGACATGGCTACTGCTGGCTTTCCCAGACTTTAGACTTCTGCACGTGACCTTCACATTTGTGTGCTAGTGTTGTTACTATTAATAACAGGCTCATTTTGAGGCAAAACGATAGCTACTCACAGTGGAGTTTGTAGCGTGGGCTAATTTACAGTGTCCAGCTTAACACTGATTTTTACATATGTATGCAGTAGGATAATTAATGCCCAGACAGAGATGTGAACTATTTCCAGAAACTTCCCTCATTCCTTGTCCCTCACCCCTAACCCTAACCCTAGCCCCACCCTGACACCCTAGGAGTGACTGCCATTCCAACTTCTGTCACCATCAGTTAGTTTTGCCCGTTCTTGTACTTCATATAAATGGCATTCTTATATTATTTCTTTTTTCTTTTTTTTTTTTTTGAGTTGGAGTCTCACTCTGTCACCCAGACTGGAGTGTAGTGGCCGCTCCCGGCCACCGCAACCTCGGCCTGCTGGGCTCCGGCGACCCTTCCGCCTCAGCCTTCCAAGTAGCCGGAATTACAGGCACGTGTTACCATGCCCGGCTGATTTTTTGATTTTTATTGTAGAGATGAGGTCTCGCCAAGTTGCCCAGGCGGGTCTCGAACCCGTGGGCTCAGGCAATCCACTCACCTCAGCCTCCCAAAG
>CAUYQG010017428.1:0-15376 GCA_963574415.1 Tarsius wallacei
CCACGCCCGGCTAATTTTTGATTTATTGTAGAGATGAGGTCTCGCTTGCCCAGGCGGGTCTCGAACCCGCGGGCTCAGGCAATCCACTCACCTCAGCCTCCCAAGGCGCGGGATTACAGGCTGAGCCACCGAGCCCGGCAAATACAAATATTATTAACCAGTAATCGTAATATATGTAAACAGAGTAAACACATCAGAAGAAGAAAGTCTTAGATGAGATTAAAACAAAGCTCTGTCCTGTCCAGAAAAGACAAAATATACCAGATGTAGAATAGCCAAAAAGAAAGCTCTGATAGCGAAATATCAGCCAAAAAGTGAACTTAAGGATATAGAGAATCCCTATAATTTTAAACTTTTGAGAACCCGATATCCCTAAATATTAAAAACAAAAGTAGATACAAACCAAGGAGATTATGGCCACCATCATAGTCAGTTGAATTGGGATTGTAGAAAAATGGACAGCCTCCACTTTTCCGACTGAATCCTACTCTTATCCTCAAAGTCAGGAGGGAAGGGTAAGACCTCCTGGAATTGTAGATAGAGAGGATAGATATTAACAGTCAGATGTTGATGCATTGTCAAATAGAGTGAACAGTATAAAAAATTTAATAAAATATCATTGCAGACCTTTGTAGAAATGTATTTAGAGTAGTTTTAAAGAGCAGAAGTCAGATTTTAGAAGGTCAAAGAGTAAATGGGAAGTGACAGAGTCAATGGAAATTTTTGCTTCTCTTTTATGCCCCTGGCAGCCACAGGAATCTCAGGGAGTGGTAAGAGACTTATTGGGCCTGGATACTATATTGTTATTTTTATTGCCCACATTATGCCCAGGTTGGGACTTGGCTCTGAGGTAGTAACGCTGGGATTTCCAGTCAAAACTTAGGCACAAATCCATTTCACCTCTCAGATTTCCAAACTTGAATGGCAATGTCTCTTTTTTAAGAATTTTGTTTCTCTAGCTCAGTCAATTAAATGACTATGTGACAGTGATGGGATGGAGGAATAGACAAGTAAGTCTACAGTAAGTAAAACAAAAAGTCCATGCCAAGGAAATTCAGTGGAAGCAATTTTATATAGGGAACAGTTACATAGGTGACAAAAATGCCAAAGGAGCAACCAGGGAATGGTGCAGAAACTCAGTGCCATCTTGGCCTGGAGGATAATAGCAGGGAGAAAAGTGTTAATACCTAGAACCATGTTGAGGGCTGCCTTACTGGAAGTGAGACTGCAGAGAGAAGGGCTGTCCAGTGGTAGCTGGTGACATGGAATAGAAAAATTATTGCTGTAGACACTGCCTGTGTTATAAAAAGAGGCAGAGATGTTCTTTTAACATGGGCTGACTTTCTTCGCTCTTTCATCAGTTCCTCCCATTAACTGACAGTACTGGGAAGATGAATGGTAAGGGAGCCACGGCAGGAGAAGGGTGGGGAATAGATCTGAGAACAAACCCAGGCAAATGACCAGCCCAGGCAGAAAGGAGAACAGAGTGTATTCCTCCTGTTCTTCTTTCTTGCTTCTGCTCTAGTGGCCCTCTGCTCCAGGGTTCCTCCCCAGCTATTCAGGTCAGGATCTGATTATTTGATCTCCTTATCTATAGGCAGTACAAATTGGTGCAAATTGTTTCTATCTCTTACAGCCTTTTAAAACTTGGAGCTAAGAATGTGGCATTGTTTCCCCTGCAGTAGATTCCACCACACCAAGAAAGAAAAGAGTTAGCTAAGGATAATATATTGGTCCTAGAGCCTGGGCAGATCCTGATGCTCCAGGTAGGATTTAGATGGTATAAACCACAGATCCAGCACATTATGAAAGTTGCAGATACCGGATGAAGTTACTTATCAGACTCAGGCAAAATAGAATTAGGAAGACCTAATGGAGAGAAGGCTCAAGCTTACATGTCTGAAATAAAAACTATTTCCAAGGAGTGTCTAGAAACCCTTTTGTGTGTCCTTTACATGTGTCCTGCTTTGATAAAGTTTATCACTAGCATTTTTTAGGACCACAGGAATTCAAATAAGATGTTCTTGAAAGGACACTTGCCCAATAACAGCATCTCCACCAATGAACTGACAGCAATTCTGACTTTGAACCTCTGGAACCTAAGAACTTTGTTTCTAAGCAGCTTATGTAAATGTCTCTTTGCTAATAAAAACTTCCCTTAGCTTTTCTTTCACTGAATGCACTGGTGGCTTGCTATTCCATGCATTCTGGATTATAATCCTTATTTCTGTTTATATATAAACTCAATATAATTAGAGATAATTTTCTCTAGAGTCTTTTTTTTAGGTTGCCAAGATAAAATTGTACAATGTTCCAGATGTGGTTCATTTGTTTATGAATACATTATACCTTTATTAAATGTATCCATCTAGACAATGTAGTGTCATTAGAACATTACACCTTTATTAAATTAGCCCGAACTTTACTAGTTTTCATTTATTTAAGAGTTTCAACAGAGTTCCATTGAGTTTGTTGTCTTTTTTTTTTTTTTTTTTACATGAACTACTATCAAGCTTGGTTTACAAGCATTCTTGGATATTTTATTCTCTTAGTTGTAAAGGCAAGATTATTTTTTATCTTACTTGTCTTTGAGACATTAAGTTTTGATTTTTCCATATAACAAATTAACCATTCCTTGTAGTTGATAAATATCTTTTATGTTTTTCTAGGATGTTGATAAAATATTGATGCCATTGGATTTCATTGACTTCTATTCATTAACCAACCTTCTTTGGGCATAGTTATTTAACAAGAAAACTGCCTAGCCATGTTTTATGCCAATCTGTATTTTTCCACCTTACTCAGGGATGATATCTGCAATGCATCCACAATCTATCAATGCGACAAAACTATTTGTTAGGTAAAGTTATTAACTTGTCAGTAGCTGTTCTGAATAAATTCATACTGCTTTATAGTGATTGCCACTTCCCATAAGTGTCCACAAATCATTTGTTTGATAGCCTATTAATAGAATGAAATAAACATATTGGTCTACTGCTTTCAGAGAACCGTAAGCATTAAAAAAAACCTTTTAGAACCATTTTTATTTTCTATATTTTCTCCAAAATTAAAATTAGTACTCTGGGAGCCCAAAGGTATTTTAGTATTATGAATAAATATGAATTAGTAACATAAATTGTCTGGGGTGGAAACAAATTATATTTTTCCCATGTAGTGCTTCTTTCTTAAATCTGGAGAGATATCAAAGCATAACAAACAAAATCACAGAATTTTTTTTTTTTTGTTGGGTTGGAGTCTCACTCTGTTGCCCAGACTGGAGTGCAGTGGCTGCTCCCGGCCACCGCAGCCTCGACCTGCTGGGCTCCAGCGATCCTTCCGCCTCAGACTTCCAAGTAGCTGGAACTACAGGTGCGCGCTACCACGCCCAACTAATTTTTTATTTATTGTAGACATGAGGTCTCGCCAAGCTGCCCAGGTGGGTCTCAAACCTGCGGGCTCAGGTAATCCACTCACCTCAGCCTCCCAAAGTGCGGGATTACAGGCTGAGCCACCGAGCCCAGCGCAGAATCTTACTGTATTAGATAGTAATTGCATTCAGTGACAACAGAAACCTGAACAGTTGTGGCTTAAATTTGAAGTTTTAGGTATTTATTTATTTATTTTTTAGTAAAACATTTAGAAATGGACAGCTCAGAGCTGGCATAGTACCCCAGCGTGCTGTTGGGACACAGGCTCCTTCTCTTGTTTTGCTCACTTCATGATGGAAAGATGGCTGTTCTATCTTTAGCCTTAGATACATAGCCCAGGAAGGAAGAAAAGTATGTACTCACTCTTCTGGCATATGATGGAAATACATAAATATATACAGTCTAATTTTGTAATAGGATTGTAGGCATTATCACCTCTTATTTACAAATAAAAAATAGAGACTTAATTTCCCAAGGTACATGACTACTAAAACAGAAATTCTGAGGTTTGATTATACATTTAACTCCCAGGTTCATACTCTTTCTAATATACTTGCATTACCATTTTACTAGCAGTGATTTAAAAGGTGTGTGTGTGTGTGTGTGTGTGTGTATGTGTGTGTGTGTGTGCTTTATGCATAAAAGAAATCTAAGTTCTTGGTTTTGTCTTATTTCACTTGAGATCCAAATCTTGGTATCTCATGTGACCTCCATCTATTCTCATTCATAACTTGAATTGACTCTTTTCTACAGCAATGTTTTACATGGTATGGTCTGGGAACCACGTACATTAGGTTTGACTGGAGGTGGTGGTAGTGATAAGGCTCATTAGCAATTCTTGGAGTCAGTTCCAGATCCAGTGAATCAGACTCTGGAGGCTAGGTCCCTTGAAAATGCATTGTTAATAAGCTGGGCATGTGAATGTCATGACCATTAAACTTCTGGAACCACTGTAATAGAAGATCATTTTCCACTAAGAACAAATTTATTCTGTGATGCAGCTGCTTCCAGGTCATATAGTACTTTGGGTGAAATTAAGCATGTATATTGAAGGGAAAACTTCCCTTTTCTTCTCTGAAGGCTCTCTGAAAATCAAGTGACAAACAATAGATTAATAGGAGAAAAAACATTCAAATTTCACATGTGTAGAGAAAAAATCATGGAGTAATTATTCAATAGCCCAGTGTGGTACAGAAGCTTACATGCCTTTTTACATAAAGGAGGGAGATGGGGAATGTAGACAATTCTTTTGAGGAACAGTAAATCATTAGAGTGAATGAGTGAACCCAGGAGACAGAAATTAACTTACAAATGATTCTCTTTGAAATATGAATGAGTCCCAGAGAAAGGCATGTAAAAAGTTTCATCCAGTGTGGTTACATTCCTCAGCCTTCTTTTCTGGGATAGATAATACTATTTCAGGGAAAGGATAGAAAGTAATGTTCTTCTAGGTAAATCTAGTCTTTATTCAGATAAAGAAAAAAAGTCTCTCCCAGCATCTGTTGGTCTCCAAGGGCCTTTAATTCAAAGTAATAAACCAGGGTGCCATATTTTGGGGATAAAATTTCCTGGGCTCCTTCATTATCATCCTGTCTTACAGCAAAGGGTTTCTTATCTTTATTCTGGGAAGTGGTCCCATATATTCTAGAATCCCTAAGAGAGTGACTCATGTTAGCAAATATTGGTGAGACTGTTTTTGTTTTTGAGGCAAGATTGTGTCCTGGCTGAAATTTTGGGCACTGGAACCAGAATGATTAGGTTCAAATTCTGGCCCCAACACTGAGCCTCCTATAAAACCTTGGGCAAATAACTTAACTCTCTGTATCTCAGTTTCCTTATCTATAAAACAGGGCTAATAATCATACTTCATATGATTGTTTTAAAGTTTAAAAGAATTAATATATGCCAAACAGAACAGCATCTGGTATAAGTACTCAGTAGGTGCTAGCTATTAATGATGCTGTTAGAATGTCAGATCAGTTTTTAATACCTGTGTGAATAGAATCTTTTTGCCTTATCATAAGGTCACATATTACCCTTTATCTAGTATTCTGTTTTTTTCCCTAATAAAAGGATGTGGGCATGAGGAGAAGGATGAGAAGAGATAGAATGAATCTGTATAACTATCCTTACTGATGGCAAAACAGCTTATCACATGGGTGTTCTAATACCAAAAATGGAACTTGCAGAGATTCTCCTGCAGACTGCCATCATAGCTGAGTTCAGTTTTGATTAGTTGGTTGATTTTTTTAGATGCATCCTCAGAATAAGCAGGTGGTGAGAAGTGGCTCACAACTTCTCTGAAGCTCAACTTTCAATGGAGGAATACTAGATAGCATTCCTGCCTATTGCAGGGGAAAGCCGAGAGAATAATTAAACAATTTCTATGATTCAGAATTTCAAGCTCTTAAGAGAATGAACTATGTTAAAAGTTACAGTTGCAGCCTGTGGTTTATGTAACTATGATCCTTGCAACTCTTGCTGCTTCCAGTTGGAATGTATACAGTAACCCAGATGCATGAAGTTGGGTTAATCATCAGGTGGTAAGTCACTTTTATGCATGGGCAGACACAATATACTCTAGAACTTGGGTCCAATGATTTGATTAGGAAGGATTAGAATTGCAATTAGAAGACAGACTTAGAGGCCTTGGCTTAAATATCTATTCAGATGTGTTAAAGGAGAAATGGTTATTTGTGTGATGCCGAAGATTGGTGAACATATAATGAATCTGTCATGGCCATAAAGAAGGATACTATTCTTTGCAAAGTTACAAATGCTCTCATCTACATCAAATCAAATGGACAGTTTTCAATTCTTATTTTTAAAAATTGTTAGTATTATCTGACATTGCTGATCATCTCCCACCAAAAAAGCAAAAATACAAAACCAAAACCCCCACCAAAAACCCAAACCAGAGACACAACTTTTTTTTCAAGGGCTAAGGGGAAGGAGAAAAGCGTAGATGTTGATTAAAGGTGCAAAGTTTCAGTTATACAAAGTGAATAAGTTCTGGAGACCTAGTGTACAGCAATGTGACTATAGTTAACGATACTGCATTTATACTTGAAATTTGCTAAGATGGTTGATCTTAAGTGTTTTTTTAATCACACATTCACCTAGAACAGTAATTATGTTGAGGCGATAGATATATTAATTAACTTGATTGTGATGATTATTTTACAATGTATATTTATGTCAAAACATCAAATTGTATGCCTTAAATATTAAAAGTTTTATTTGCCATTTATACCTCAGTAATGCTAGCAAAAAATTTGAGTGTCCTCTGATCTCTTCTCTACCTTTCTGGATGATCTTATGCAGTCTCATAGTTTTCGACATCATGTATAAGCAGATATCCTAGCCCCAACCTTCTCCTGAACTCCAGATTTATAGGAAGAACTTCCTACCAGATATAGCCACTTGAATGACTCACATATCATAGCTAAAACTAATTCCCTCTACCCGTAGCCCTTTTCTTCTTCCGTCTTCCTGTCTGCTTACATGAAAACTTCATTTACACTATTGTTCAGGTTAAACAAACAACAACTTTTGAAGTTATTTATTCTCATGCCTCTCCTTCTCTCATACCCTACCTCCAATTTATCAGCAAATTCTGTAGTTAACATTCAAAACATATATCCAACCACTTCTTCCACTTTTCCAGATACCACCCTTCTAAGAAGGCACTTACATCCCTGCGTGGATGACCATAATGGTTCCTTTCTGGTCCTTTTGATTCCATTCTTGCTCCTAGGAGCAACTGCTTTTCCTGGTTTTCTCTCCACAATAGCTAGAGTGAAGTTTTCATTCTTAGACAACTTTTTATTTTGAAAGAATTATAAATTCACAGGAAGTAGCAAAATTAGTACAGATAGATCCTATTTATACTTTACCTGGTTTCCCCCATGGTAACGTATGATGTAATTACAGAAAAAATTGAAACTGGGAATTTGACATTGCTGCAATGTGTATTTTTAGTTTTATGTCATTTTATCATGTGAAGATTTGTGTAACCACCAGGGCAATCAAGATATATAACTATTCCATCATCACAGAACTCCCTCATGTTATCTCTTTGTAGTCACACCTTCAGCATTCTTAAGCCCTTGGCAACCACTTATTTGCTCTCTGTTTCTATAATTTGATCACTTCAAGAATGTTATATAAATGAGATCATGATGTGATCATTTGATATTTTCTTTTTGTTCCCATAGTAAAATGTTCTTGAGATCCATCCAAGTTGTATGCATCAATACCTGGTTCCTTTTTATTGCTGAACAGTGTTTTATACTATGGATGTACCATAATTTGTTTAACCATTTACCTCTCAAGGGATTTTCCCCCCTGATTTTTGATTATTTCAATTAAAGCTCTTATGAATATTCATGTGTTCATGGGTCCATCCTTTTTTTTTTTTTTTTTTTTGTGGACATGAAGTTTTACTTCCGAGATAACTGCCTAACAGTGCAATTGCTAGGTTGCTTAAGTGTATATTTAGTTTTTTAAGAAACTGCAAAACTGTTTCCCAAAGTGCTTGAACGATTTTATTCTCTTACAAGCAGTGTGTGAGTAATCCAGTTTCTCCATATCCTCATCAGCATTTGGTATTTTTCCCTACCTTTAACGAAATTCAGCTATTCTTATAAGTGTACACTTATGTCTCATCATAGTTTTAATTGGCACTTCTCTAATGGTTAATGATACTGAGAATCCTTTCATGTGTTTATATGCCATTTGTATATCCTCTTCAGTGAAATGTCTCTGTTTTTGCCTATCTTACAATTGATTTTTTTTTTTTTACCATTATGTTTTGAGAGTTTCTTACATATTCTACATGAGTCCTTTGTCATATATGTGATTTGCAAATATTTTCTGTATTTTTTCATTTGAAAATTTTTTTCTTTTGTAGAACAAGTGTTTTGGAGTGATCTTTTAAAAATATACATCTGATTGTTACCCCTCAGTCTTAGGGTCATTCTTTTTCTGCCTTGAGCATTCTTTCTCTATAATTAGTTGGCTCATTTCTTCACTTCATTTAGGTCTCTGTTCAACTGTTGCTTGCAGAGAAAAGCCTTCTTTGACAAGTTTACCTAAATAGTTTTCCCCATTTCTTCCTGTCCTCTTTACTTTTTTTTTTTTTTTTTTTAGCACTTATTCTGTCTGACATTGTTTGTTCCTATCTGTTTCTCTCACTAAAATATGAGGTACTTTAGGTCAGGAACTTTGTCTATTGTTTACTATTTTATCTTCAACATTTGCAACAATGACAAGCACATACTAGGATATTACTGATGATTTGTAGATTAAATGAATGAATTTCTATGAAACATTGCCAGTGTCTCTAATACTGACCATTTTTTCCCCACCAAATTTTATATCACATGTGATAAAATTATTATGATTTTTCCTTTACAGAGGCAGGGTCTCTAGTTGTCTAGGCTGTTTTCAAACTTCTGAGTTCAAGTGATCCTCCTTCCTTGGTCTCCCTAACTGTTGGGACTACAGGTTTGAGCCACCACACCTGGCCCCTGAAATGAAATTCTTTTTTTAAAAACTAAAAACAAAACAAAACAAAAAATACTTACTTCAAGGGAAATGTTTGCCTTTTTAAAAAGACCTAGTGTATCAGTCAGTGTCCCAGCAATAGTTGATGGTAATTTGAGAAGAGTTAAATCTGTGGATTATTTGTAAAGATGTGGGCAGGTTGTTGAGAAACCACAGGGAATGTGCAAAACCTCAGGTGAATGATATCTGGAAGTTGTCCCAGGGCTTGAAGGTGGGAGGGGAGGAGTGTTACCAGAGCCTGGAAGGAGAGTCATATGAAGAGCTGCCTCAACAGGAACTGTGACATTGGATGGAGACATGTCATCAATCTGAAGTGAACCTGCATGAAGAGATCCAGGGGAATAAATACTCTGATCTCACTCTTTCAATTCTGAGTTCTTGCCAGTCTCCCTAGGACCAAACCTAACCAGAAGCTGGAGTGAAGGGAACCAGCTAATGAAGTCCAGTCAGGCCATCCTCTTTATGCACAGAGTAGGATATAAAAGGATGGAGAGGACGTTTGGAGGGGCAAATGAAAGATAGACAATGAAACTGAGGCACTACCTTCTATCTTATATCCATGGAAAATGGATATCTATCTATCTTATATTCATTGGCAAATGGCCATAATGACTACAATTATGTCACATTTATAATGGTTATGACAAGTTTTTTCTTCTACAAGCTATTGGTGCACACGGAATGTGATCAGAAATGCTGCCTAATGAGTTGTCCTACGTTTGTTCTAGTGTCTGCTGCCTTTTCTTTCCTATGCTGTGACTCTGGGCAGCACAATGTTATTTGTCTCTATGGCTTTTAACCATCCCTAGACATTAACCCTCAGCTCTGCCTAGCAGAAAGGCTCTGCTCCACTATAGGGTCAGATCTTTCTGAAGGGTCATTTGCAGCAGAGCTACTGGGCCTTGGTGGCATGGTTGTGTCTTTTCCTGTTGTTCTTTTATTTCAGTTGAGAGTCGGAAAAATTTAGTTGAGAATTGGTACAGGAGAGAGTGATTTTTTTTTTTTAGTTGGAGTCTTGCTCTGTCGCCCAGACTGGAGTGCAGTGGCCGCTCCTGGCCACCGCAGCCTTGACCTGCTGGGCTCCGGCGATCCTTCCACCTCAGTCTTCCAAGTAGCTGGAACTACAGGCGCTCACTACCACGCCTGGCTGATTTTTTGATTCATTGTAGAGATGAGGTCTCACCAAGTTGTCCAGGCAGGTCTCGAACCCGCGGGCTAAGGCAATCCACTCACCTCAGCCTCCCAAAGCGCGGGATTACAGGCTGAGCCACCGAGCCCGGCTAGGAGAGAGTGATTTAAGGGTGGTCAGGCACAGCCTCATATGGGACACTTGGAACTCTTATTTCCTTGGATGTGCAGGTCTTTTTGCCCTCTCTGATCCATTCTATCAGATTTCAGTTTTCATTTAGGGGTCCAAGTGTCTTTCCCTTCTTCAAAGAACTCTAGACAACTGGACTAGTCTATCTGCTGTAACTCAGTATAGATGAAGGTATGGAAATAAGTATCTCTTGATGGCCTGAGATAAAACACTCTGCCACAGTAAAATGGGGAAATAGGCTAAGTTGGGAGCATAACATACATGCTGTTTGACTTTTCACTTCTTTTTTTCAACCTGACTTTTTTTCTTATTAGCAAATATAGATCCACTATTTTTTGTCTGTCTTAGAGTATTCCATTTTACATAACATATTCTATTATATGGATATATAATTGTTCATTGTATTGAATAGACTATAAGGTTAATCATAACTTTATAGTTAAAATGATACTATATTTGTACACATATCTGTACATATGAGTATACTTGTAACAAAACTTACTGTAAGTGGTATTGCTGTGTCAATGATATGTGCATTTATAATTTTGTTATGGTCAAATAACTTATTCTCACATATAAAATATATGAAGCTGTTCCGATACTTATGCTTTTCCTCTTTTTGGAGGTATTTGATGCCTCCAGTTTTCAAGACCATATAGGGTTCTGAAATGTTAAGTGTCTTTCTTATGGTTGGCTTTTCAAGTTTATCCCCCTTTATCAGTTCAGCTGGTTAAGCATGTTTAATTATACTTTTTAATTTCCAAAATTTTGTTGATAGTTCTCATCTACTTATTTTTTTCCTACTCTTTATCCATGTGGGTAATACCTTATTTTTCTTTTATAGACATTTTAGTGGGGATTCTGAGTAAGCACTGACAAACGTACTCAATCCACCATGTTTAATTAGAGGCACACATTTATTTTTAGGTACTTTCTTTTTCCTGTAAAAGTCACAAATCATTTTCAAGTTAGTTATTTTTATGTGTAAAATATTTTTGATATTTTTAACCAACTACTCTCCAGATAGTAAATTCTAACTTTTGTAATTTTCCAGCTGACTGTCATTTGAAAATAGTACAACAATTTATTAAAATTTTTTGAATTTTAAAAGTGTAGGGTACAATTCAGAACAATTTACTTTAAAAAGGCTTTCTAGGAGAATTACACCACCAAAGTTATGGAATAGAAGCAAGTTGACTTTACTCCTCCACTGCACCAGGAAACCAGAACAAATTACAGTACCTGGACTATCACCAGAAATATCTCAGAACCCAAATATGAGGATGAGACAGTTTCCAACCCCACAGAGAAGTGAAAAATTTTTATGCAAACAGTAAGAGAATGGGGCTTTTATATTTGTGATGTCCTTCCCCCACTCTGCCAGAAACTAAGCTCGCAGATAATTTCTCTCTGACCCATAGTTTCTATACTGGAAATAGTGAGATAAAGGTGGATGACCACCATCTTGGGTTCCCTGACAGAATTCCTGTCCCTGCACAACCTACAGGATGCATCACAAGTGTCTGAAAGAAGAAAAATTCCTGGGGACAGTCAGAGACAAACGCAGAAAGCAGGACTAGCCTCTCTAGCCCTAGAAACTCTGTTCCATATCTCAAGCAAAGGAGATGCCAAATCAGAGTAGCTGTTTAGCATTTCCACATTGTAGGATATTCTTTCCACAAGTACCCTGGACATAAACCATTTGTCAGCCTTCCTACACTGCTCTTTGAGACCTCCCACATTCAGGATGGGCAGTACTCCAAGGTTTGCTAGACTTGAGGCAATCCTGGGTCTAACACATCATCTAGTGACAAAAAGAAGTCAGTAACCCAGCAAAAACAAAACACAAATATGTCTATATCTATATATATATATGTATGTGTGTGTATATATATATGTGTGTGTGTGTGTGTGTATATGTATTTAGTATATTGCAAATAAACTTTTAAGTAGTTGTACCCAATAATAACCAAAATAAACTAGAAAAGACTAAAACAAATGCTTTTTCAATGTGACGAAATAGATGTACATCTACAAGAAACACTAGCAAACAGGTAATCATGACCTCACTAAATGGACAAAGCAAGGAGTCAGTGACCAAGCCTAGCAAGATGGCAATAGGTGAGCTCTCTGATAAAGAATTCAAAATAGCATTTTGGAAGTGATTGCCAAAATAATACAGCAAAGCAACTAAGAAACTTATCAGATAAATTTAACAAAAAGATTAAAATAATAAAAAAAATCAAACAGAAAATTTGGAACTGAAAGATATTTTTAGTAAACTGAAAAACTCAGAGGCTCTCAACATCGGAATGGATTAAAGCAGAATCAGTGGGCTCAAAGTTAGGCTATTGGAAAATTCAGTCAGAAGAGAAAGAAAATAAAAAGAATGATGAATGCCTATACAATATAGAAAACTACCTCAAAAGAGCAAATCTAAGAATTACTGGTGTTCAAGAGGGAGTGAGCAAGAATAAGGGTTAGAAAACTTATTTTAAAAATAGCAAGCTTTCCAAAACTTGAAGGAGGTCAAAATATTTGGGTATTGAAAATCCAGGGAGCATCAAACAGGTTAAATGCAAATAAAACTACCCCAAGACATATACTAATCAAATGCTTAAATGTTAAGAACAAAGAGAGGCTCTTAAAAGCAGCAAGAGAAAGGGACCAAAAAAACATATAAATGAACTTCAATTCATCTGGCAACAGACTTCTCAATGGAAACCATTCTGGCTGGGAGGGAGAGGGATTGTGTATTCAAAGTGCCAAAAGAAAAAAAAAAGCCTGTCAACCAAGAATTCTGTACCTAGCAAAGCTTTCCCTAAAAAGTAAAGGAGAGGTAATCTTTCTCAGACAATCAAAAGCTGTGGGAATTCATCACCCTCAGACTCATCTTATGAGAAATGCTAAAGAGAATTATTCAGTCTAAAAGAAAACACTAATATGCAAAAAGAAAACATTTGAAGGTGTAAAAACCACTGATAAAAGTAAATACAAGAACTGAGAATAATATAACACTAATTGTGGTGTGCATTACACTCACAACTCTAGTATAAAAAATCTAAAAGACAAACCTATAAAAAACAATAATAGCTACAGCAGTATGTTACTAGATTGGCAATATAAAAATGTGGATTGAGACAAAAAGTTGATGTTGGAGGGATGGAGTTAAAGTAGAATTTTAAAAGTTTTTTCTTTGTTTTTTTGTTTCTATTTTTTCTTTTTTTAATTTTTAATTTCAAATATGTGGGGTACAATTCAGGGTTAAGTATGCAAATGGTCATTGTACAGGTAAAGTTTGGACCTCACTTCGGTCCCCAGGTCACCTGGTTTGAGATCAGGTACACTTATTGATGAAGTGTACTCCCTGCTGCCTCCCCTGACAGTTTCCTTTATGATCAAAGATAAGTTTTTGCCAGTTTAAAATAACTTGCTATATCTATAAGATTTTTTTGTGAGGCTCATAATAACCACAAAGCAAAAACCTATAACAAGTAAACCAAAAAAAAAAAAAAATGAATTAAAAAGGCTTACCAGGTTATTTTGAAAGGCGTCCACATTTGGAAACCATTTACTTACACATCCTTCTCCTTATATTTGAAAAATTGAGTCTTCTCATTTTCAGTACAAATTATCCTAATGTAAGCTCATTAAGAATAGAGGTTATGTTTTAGTTGTTTTTGTATTACCAGTAAGTGCCTAGCATAATTCATCCATTCACTTATCTGTTTGACACTTAACACCTTTGTAAGTAAATAAGCAAAGGGGGCTTTATACATGGAAGTACTATTAAAATCAGTAATGTGTACAAAGTCTATTATGCTAAATAGCTCAGGGATATTTATATTCAAATAGGATACGTAAAGAACCAGACCTAAAAGACAGACTTAAATCATGACATTTTGACTGGTGTGCAGGAATCTCTAGTGGCCCGCAAGTCACTCTCTGCACCTGGCTATCTTGGGAGTAGATTTGCAAGCCATCTCTGGACAGATGACTACTGGGTTTTGTCCATCAGCCCTTAGTGGGTATTGTACTCTTGATCTAGTTGATCTAGATAAAGCCTTAAGGGACTTGTACAGCTGCAATGGTGATGCTGTAGCTGTGAAACTGGCAATGTGTAGTGCTTTTTCATGTGAGAGATGAGGCTCAGGATCAGAAATTGAACCTGGTTTGGATCCTAGCTTTGCTATTTGCTGACAGTGTAATATTTGGTCACTTGACTTTTTCTACAGCTCCTTTTTTTTTTTTTTTCTTAAATCAGCACAATGGAGATGACAATTTTTATGAATTAAATTGTGTCCTCCCAAAAGATATGTTAAAGTTCTAATCCCTGATACTTTTGAGTGTGACCTTATTTGGAAATAGGGTCTTTGCAGGTGTAATCAAGTTCAGATGAGGTCATTATGGTGAGCCTTAATCCAATATGATAGGTGCCCTTATAAGAGGAGGAGAATACTGTAAGGTGATAGAGATACTCAGAAAGAACATGGCACTGGAGGATGAAAGCAGGAATTGGGCCAGGAGTGGAGGCTCAAGCCTGTAATCCCTGCACTTTGGGAGGCCGAGGTGAGAGGATTGCCTTAGCTCAGGGGTTCGAGACCAGCCTGGGCAACTTGCGAGACCTCATCTCTACAATAAATCAAAAAATTAGCCAGGCGTGGTGGCATGTGCCTGTGGTTCCAGTTACTTGGAAGGCTGAGGTGGAAGGATTGCCTGAGCCCAGCAGGTTGAAGCTGCAGTAGCCATGAACATGCCACTGCACTCCAGACTGGGCAACAGAGTGAGAATCCCACTCAAAAAAAAAAAAAAAAAAAGAAGTGGGCAGAGAAAGGGTGAGTGTGGTGCCAGGTAAGTGGAGTGGGGATGGGGAGCAGGCAGCATCTCAATGCTGAAGCGCAGCACTGGGAGACACTGGGAGGATCAGGACACTCGGCCACCTCCGTTCACACAAGAGGAAGCTTGGAGAGATGCAGAGTCTTGACCAAGATCACACCACTCAAAAGGCAGAGCGGGGGCGGGGGTCAAGGGATCCTGCAGGGGCTGGGGATCTAAGAAGCGG
>CAUYQG010017431.1:0-26198 GCA_963574415.1 Tarsius wallacei
GTAATGCCTCTGCGGTGTCCGTGGACAAGTTCCGTGTGGGGGAGCAGGCCCCCTGGGAGAGATCTGGAGTCTTTCTGTGTCCTCTTCTGCGGAGGTCTCACAGACCACGCTGCCGGGTCGCCATCTTGGCCCCTCCTCTCACATTGTTTCTATTTACTATTTTGGTCTCTTATCTTTCCTATTACAGATTTCTTAATATATCTAGTAATCCTTGGTGATCTGCTTATATTTAAGAGTGGGCTCCAAAAATATGAATAGTAGCCTTGAGTACGTGAGTGGCTAAAAAACCTTTGATATTAGTATTTTTTAGTCTTTTCTCTTGGGCTGATTATATTCTCCACTGAAGGATCTTCCATACTACAGTTACAAAACTGGTGTCTGTCATTATTCTGGAACTCAACTGAGGAAAAAGTCCTGTGGTTCTAAACATTCTGTAGGTTTATTTTCATTAGATCTTCTTGTTTTCAGTAGCATCTGATCGCTTTTCTGTGCCTGGCATTGGTGATAGTTCAAAGATTCTCTGTCATAACCATTTCAGAGAAAACCTTTTCTCTGTCATCTTCCATAGTGGTGAAGAAGAATAGTAAGAATCCAGTCACTTTCAAAATAGGCTTCTAATTTTAACTAGCGAGGGGTACAAATAAAGTGATGTGACGTGCAGAAGGAGAGAAAACTCTAAAAGCACACAGGAAAGGTGTTTAACTCAACAGAAAGATTGGAAGGCTTCCCCAGTGATGGACTATCTCAATGAAATGTGAAGAATGAGTGGGAAATAGATTGGGAACAACAGGGAGAAGTGTGTACCGGGTATGTTAACTTACATGTGCACATGCCCAGGGATAAGAGATCACAGGGCTTTGGAGGGACTAAAAGTAGATCTGCCTGTTAAAACTACTGCCATTAAGTAAGATAAAAAACAGTAGAAGTAATTTGGGAACAAATCAGACAAATATTATAAGCTGTGGTAAGGAATTTGAACCTAGACCTGATAATAAAAAAGGAAGCTACCTATCTGTCTATCTATCTATCTATCTATCTATCTATCTATCAATCATGTGTCTACCTGTAAATTCTATGAAAGCTTAGGTATTGCCCTTTTTTGGTTCATGACTATATCCCTAAGACATATAACAGTGCCTCGTACATCCTGGACACTCAATACATCTTTGCTAAATGTAAGAGCTTTAGCTGTGGAATGGTTTGACTACATTGGCATTTCAGAATAACATTGCAGCTCCATGTGGGAACATGAACAGAAGCTGGAGACTAGTTTGAAGGTCGATCTACATTTAGATAAGGGGCAATGGTGAGAACAAGTCCACAAGCATATCAGGAAATTTTAACAAACCCCTTTTAAAACACAATAGGAAAAGTAGACCAAAAAGTCAGTGCCATATGGATTTTAACACTTCAATTAGCAAACTGACCTCATGGACACCTACATAAACTATCAGATTCAACATCTGCAGAATGTATATTCTCTTCGAGCATAAAGAGAACATTTGCAAAAATTGACCACATCTAACCACAAAAAGCAGATCTGAAAAACTCATAGGATTAAAATCATATGAAGCTTTTTCTCTCATCACAATATAATTAAGTTAAAAATTTGTAGCAAGAGAGTAATAAGAACATCCTTTATCTCATAAATTTAGAAAAACTCCAAATAATTATTGTTGAAACAACTGAAATGGAAACAAAAACTATATTCAACTAAATGTTAATGACAGTACTATATACCAAAACTTGTGAGATACAAAATTAAATACAGAGAGAAATTTCTAACTGTAAGGTACAAACACCTGGGAAAAATAAAGAAAGGCTGCAAAATGTCATTCATCTCTAGGAAATTAGAAAACACAAACCAAGGAGAAAGAAGAAAATAACATGAGTAGAAAATAAAGGGTTTAGTGATTGGGAAGGGCCATGAGAGGGTCTCAGGCAATATGCAGTTTCTGGGTCTGGGCTCTAGTTACAAAAATATTTACTTATGATAATTTATTTCTAAGTCTCCCAAAATACAATGACAAAAGAGCCTTCTGCTTTGTTTAATTTTTAATTTTTTTATTTTTGCATGTTTGTTTTACATGTGTTCTTGTATGAAAGTTGTATTTTTATAATAAAAATAGTTTAAACATTTCTATCTTGTGAGAAAACAAATAAAGATGATAGTTATCTGAACTAGAGTAGGGAAAAGGGAAGGATATAATTGGGCAGAATCAATAGACATTAAAGAATTAAAATTGATTGGACTTATAGAAGATGAAGCTCTGGAAACTGGTGCTTTATTAGAGAAGGAAACGGGAGGAAGAGCAGATGGAGACCTACTGATTTAGGAATCTCACATGAGGCCAAAGCAGGAGACAGGAGATTGGAGAGTCACTGGGATAACATAAAGGATTTTTGAGGCATGGGAGTGAGAGAAAGAAGTGAACATAAGGAACATGAACCTGGAGGCACACATGCATTCAGAAGACTAGCAAAGGGAAAAAGACACCATGAGCACTTCCAGAGTTTCGGGAAGAAATCCAGGCGGAAGTGACCCAATGGAAGTCAACAGAAGGGCGTTGACTCAAGAATTTAAAATGCTCCCCAGTATTTAGTGCTGCCAAGAGAAAAGGCAAGAGAAGGATGGAGAAGCCACCTGTGAATTCACAAGAAGTCTTTCCAGAGGTGAATTTCAATGGAATTGGGGAAATTGGCGGTGAAGGAGACAAAACCCAGCCATGGTAGGTCACAGGGTGCCTAGAGCAAGACAGCAGAGGCTAGCATCACACACACTCCTGTTACTGGATGTGAAAGGGAAGAGGCACAGGGCTACACCTGGAAGGTGACGTGGGTCAGCAAGAGGGTTATGCTTTCTGATGGAAGAGACTTGAGCAGATTTAAATGCTGAAGAAAGAAGCTGTGAAAATATGGGCAAGAAAAGAGATAACAGTTTAATTGAGGACCTGAGGAGAAGGCAGGAACCAGCCTAGACAGAAAGAGAGAGAGAAAAAGAGAGACCCCTCATCCATTGTTAGGGAAGTAGGGGCAATTTACTCACAAAGTGACAAGAAGATAAGATATTTCTGATGGCCTCTGTGATACAAAGATTAGAGTTAAAAAGGTGTGTGTGTGTGTGTGTGTGTGTGTGTGTGTTTGAAGATTTAAGGGAATGGAAAAAAGTAGAGGAAAAGGCAAATGGATGGGCAGGCAGGGACTCAAAGTAAGATAGGATTTTGTTTCTGTAGACTCTGGGCCTAGCTTGCCCAGTGGAGTAAGTTCATAAAGGAGTCATATTTCAGATTCTTTTGTGTGAAATTACTACATTTTCATCTTTGATTTTTACATGTGCTATTTCTGAGTACAAATTCCTTCTTTGTATACTCTGAATTGCATGCTTGTCTTCACCTTATGGCAGAATAATTGGTTCTGGATGCAATTGAAGACTACATGCATGAATAATGGTCAAAAAAAGGTACACAACTTTATACCACAACATAAAAATCATTATGTTTGTGGATCATGACCCCAGTAACAATATAAAGAAGAAAAAATATTTTATTACATTATTGTAATGCACTTCTTATGCACACATAAAATAACTTTCCTATTTTAGAGACAGTTAGACTAGGGTTCGAATCCAATACTAGTCACATAACACCATGCATTACATACCTAGCAGATGCTCAGTTTCCTAACCTCTAAAAGTGGGGAAATAAAATCTATCTTTCAAATTATCTGTGAAGAGAATCTAAAATTTGAACAATACAAATATACAGTAATAGTGTACCCTGTAAGTTATTTATATCATCATCACTGTCATCACCATCATCCTTTCTGTCCTTGAAATCTAGATTTTTAATGTCAATTATACCCGTTACTAGCTGTGTGACTCATAGACAAATGATGTAACATCTTTGGGTTTTTACCTTTTTTAATATAAAGAGAGCTGGCTTGAATAGAAAAACTCCTAAGGATTTTTCAAGTTTTAAAACTTGGTATTAATTTCCAATCAGAATTTTAAGATATTTCATCAGTTATTACAAATTTTGACACTTCAGTATCTTTCTAAACATAGAATTTTAGTCAGAAGCCAATATGAATTTTTCTTGATTACCATTTCCCAAATTTGTAATATGGTAATTTTATTTAAAATTTCACCTCTAGGTTAGACTTTGCCTTTGTTGTTTGATTTTTGTTTTGTTTTTAATATACAATTCTGTGACTTATAAAAGCAGAAAAACAATTCTGCAACAAACTAGTGATTTTGTGAATGCATGCAAAACAAAAGGGAAAAAATGTTTTCTGAAATATGAAATATGTGCTTTTATAGATTGCTCTTGGAAGGCTAAGATACATCTTTAAACTGAAATATGTGTTCCCAAGTATGAGGCAATTATGCACTTAAATCGGTTTAACTGGTCACGAATGCTGGCAAATTGCTCAACATCAGAGATGATCCAAGTTCTCAGGATGATGTATCTACTGCTGGCAAAGGGTGGAATCTGCCAGAAGCCATGACACCTTCATTGTAAATTTCAACAAAATGTGCCTATGTATGTTCTATTTTTATGAATGTTCATGATACACTATATGGGGAAATACACAAGTCATAGAACCATATATGTAGTAACACACATGCACGCATAGCTGTATGCATGTGTGCACACACAAACACATTCATATGTTCTATGTTCATTCAAGAATATCAAGAGAAATTCACTCTACTAAGATTGCTATATCTGTAATATGGAAAGGGAAGGGGATTAATATTTCAAAAAACTATCTCTTTTTACTTTACATACTTAATATGCATCAATTTGTATGTTAAAATGTACTGTTTTATCATTTTAAATAAGTACTGCTTAATGAACAAATAAATGTATAGAAGCAATTTTGTACCAATATAAAGTGATTTATTAAGAAGATGTAAAGAGAAAAAGCAGTTTTAATGAGACATTTTGCAACATTAAAATTAGTTAGGATTCCAAGACTTGCCTAGTTGTATCAAAATTTCATCCACAGTTTACACAATTACTATATGTGAGCATTTGCTAAAGACCTGCACGCATTAATATATTTCATCCTTATGCTACGTCTATCAGATGAGTGTTATTTGCCTATTTTCATAAGAGGAAACAGAAGCCTAGGGAGATTAAGTGTTCTTGCCAAAATCACAGCATTAAAAAAGAGTAGACTTGAAAATTGAACTCCGATCTTAACCATGGCACCCCACACCCTGTCTGTCCTCCCTCACAGTTTACATTTTAGGAAAAAAAGTTTGTTACACATTAGCAAAATTTCATAAAGTGTTAAGATCTCCAAGAATAAAATGATATCACTGTGATCAATTCTCCAACAGTGAAGCTCAATGCTGATTAGCCACTTAACCTCACACGTTATCACAAAGTGTTACTCTGTGCCAACAAGCACTTTATGCACCTAAACCTTGCCAAAAGCAATCACTGGAAACAGCAAGATGAATGTAGAAAATGGAAAGAATCATAAAGTTTTCATCCCAGTAAAGATAGTGGAGGAGCCAAAGTGAATTAATTGTTTGATGGACCAATGCGTTGATATCCATTCCAAGAGTTTAGACAGCAAACTGCCCCACAAGATAGGGACCATAAATTTTATTTGTATACATACTCTACAAAACCCCACAAGATGGTTCAACCCTTTAAAGATATGTTTTGTTGAAGGCACAATCTGAATGAGTTCGTACTCTTTGGATGCAAGTGGCAGAAAATCCAACCCAGTATTTCTTATTATATATATATGTGTGAGAGTGAAAAGGCCAGGGTACAACTTGATCCAGAGGCTTAAATATACCACAAAGACTCACTTTATCATCCTTCTCTTGGCTCCATTTCCTCTCTGGGAACCTTTCTCGGATAGTAGGTCTTTAGTAGAGACAAGGAGGCTTCTACGGTTTCTCACGTCTACCCAAGTTCAAGTCCAGAGATCAATGACCCCAAAGTCCTGAGATTCACTGTGGTTGAGTCAGCTTAGATTATAAGTCCTCCCCAAACCAGCTATTATGGGTTGGAAAATGTACTGCATACTTGGCACAGAACTGGTCCCATGTGCCTCTTCTGGAACTGAGATCACACAGAAGGTTTGTTGAGATGGGTGAACTTTCATGTAAAAATCAGCATCTGTTACTGAAGAATGGTTCAAGAGACACCTGATGGCAAGCACCAGACTTCCCACATGTCCCAGGCACAGAAGTGTTGCCTACGGAATCTCTGATATGCCTTTGGAGGCTTTTCCCAGCCTCAGGTGACATCTGGTTCCCTGTCCAGGCATAGCCTCATGTTGGACTTTCAACAGGCCACGCCCCACCACTACCACTCCACTATAGCTTATTCAAAATGGTTCCCCTGCTTCATCTCAGCCTGCCCCATGGACCCATCTGAGGATACTCCATTTTCCTGCCCCAATCTCTGAGTCTCAGGAAGCTGTAAGAGGTGAACTATCTGATGGTGGCTAGGAGAAGAGACTCCCGTTGCTTCCTAGAACTTAACCATTACATCTCACAACCTGTCTGCCCTCTCTCACACTTTGCACTTTAGAAAAAAAGTTTGTTACATATTAGCAAAATGTCATAAGTGTTGAGATTTCTTCCTGAGGTGGGTAAGAGCATAACGATTGAATCTCACCTCTCCATGTTGAGAGATGACTCATAGAGAGAGACACAGAGGCAGGAGGAGAGAAAAAGAGAAGAATTAGGTTAACTCACCTCCTTCCCATGGCCAGATGTGCTCGAACTTTCTACTTCGGTGGAGAATGGTACCAACTTAAAAACTGGGCAATAAATAGTGGGCCATCAAAGAAAAAATTCTATCCTGAAGAAAATAACAAAAACAAAAGTTAATTAATTTTATTTTATTTAATTCTCCAAACATGAATAAGTTATAGGTGACAATAAAAGATTCCTGACTAAGAAGTCCTATCTGTCAGCATCTCATTGCCCATTTTCATTCTCTGACTAAAGATAAGAAATGTCAATTTTCTTCCCCATCTACTATTTGCTAAAACTTTTAAAAAGTTTGTAGTCTTCAAATTTCAAGATGGCCTGGCTTAAAGATGACTGTCTTTAAAATCTTAAGAGGAAAAACATTTACTTTCATGCTACAAAATGCTACCTATACAGCATATGTGAGAAAATGTGCTTTGTTTTCTTATTAATATTTTTATACAAATATAAACATGAGATTGCCTTCTTTCAAATAATTATTTTTACTACAAGTAAATGCAACACAAACTGTTCAGAGAAAATGCATGATTCATTTATTTGTAAAAATGGACAAAACCATAGAAATTCCTCTAGCACTATAGGTTTCCAAATTTAGTGGCAAATACATCTAGTATCACATACATTTGACTAAAGATATCTAGGTACTTGGTACGTATATCTAAGCCTTGAAGCATCATTCATACCAGAAATAGTGTAACATAAACCAGTTAATGCCAAAATATTATTCCCATATTTACTTATAGGTAGGTAGGCTATATACAAAACTAAAAACCTTTGTTTTCTCATAAAGAAAACCCTAAACAAGAAAATGACCAAAGGCAGAGATTATACAAAGACATTACACATCTTGTCTCTCTCTGAAACACAAATGCTTTCTTAGGTAACTTTTAACAGAATTGCTACTTTAAATGTGCAAGTATTCAGATAGGAGAATTAACCAAAATTGCTAAACCTCAAATATTCACTTTGAGGACCAGTTCTGGCTGAGGTGTTCTTGTTCTCACTCACTTCCTAAAAGATGTCTTTTTTTTCCATTTTGCAAATCACACAAATTGAGACTCCCGTCATTTTAAACTAAATAAATCCTGCTCCTGACAGTGATGATTTCCCCTTGCTCTTAGTGTGAAGCTGAGAGCCTCACGTAGCCTCCCTGACTCTCAGGGTCTGGCCCACACCTCCGGTGCCTCCCCCAGATCCCTCCCTGACTCAGCCTCCCAGGGCTCCTGCCTTTCTCACTCACTCCGGCAACCTTCACCTCGAAAGGAAACTGGAGAGTGATTTTTTTTAGAATAAGTTTGGGGCAGGTGCAGTGGCTCATGTTAGCAACTTGGCGAGACCTCGTCTCTACGATAAGTACATTTTTTAAAAAAAATTAGCCAGGCGTGGTTGCATGAGCCTGTAGTTCCAGCTACTTGGAAGGCTGAGGCAGAAGGATCGCTGGAGACCAGCAGATCGATGCTGGGGTGGCCGTGAGTGTGCCACTGCACTCCAGCCTGGGCAATCAAATGAGACTCCAACTCAGAAGGAAAAAGAAAACAATTGTCTTTAATGAAAGAAAAAATAAGTTTGTATTAGGATCCCCATACATTTTTTAAGTTGGAGCTGGATTTTACAGTGAAGTGATCACAACCCTCTCACCTAGTCTCAGTGTTTCTAAACATAAGAGCAAGGTGTGTCTTTGGTGTCCAGACGGAGTTGAGTGAAGTAGAATAGCTGCCAAGTGTCCCTCCTGAGAGCTCTGTCACGGGTTCCCCTGGGGTCTCTGTACTAATGATGTCAACATGGGTCACAGGTAGCACTCTCCAAAGGGTGTTTGAGCAGCTGTTGTGCCAGCATGCCCTGCTGATCCCATCGGGAGCCCCACCTGTTGATACGATGTCGCCCAAAATCCAGAGTAGGGACGAAGCCCCTGTCCTGAAGGTGCCACAGGCCAGAACTTTTGCCCTAGATGAACCAACCCAGTCTCCAGCACCATCAGCCACAAAGCCCCCTTGAAGAATCAGGTCCCTGCGTCTTGCTTCGATCACAATGCAAACATCCCTGGGTGCTTTGTTGCTCCTGGGGGACCTGGGCTGGCCCACACCAAGGTCTCCCTCTGGCCACTTCCCTCTTGTCTGTTCCCTTCCCTCAGAGAACCATCAAGTCCAGGGAGGGGCCATCCTCCTCCAACCTGTTCCCCGGGCGCAAAGCTCTCATCTGGCATCAGCATGGACCACTGAGACTTTATCAATCATCAGTTCGTACATCTCTAGCTATTCCACTTTCTTGCTCTGTTTGCTGTGACCTTCTCCTGCCCAACCCTTAAGCTTCATTAAAGATTCTCAGCATGTAGAAACATTCTCTTTCAGGACAGCACTTTGCCGTTTATTAAGCAAGAAACGCTTGCTAAGCGCGTTCTCTTACATTTCAGATGGGCGTAGTGGGTTTGGTTTAATCATCCCCCCTTTTCCACATTATAATAAAAACAATAAGCTACCATTTCTTGAGTGACAGACATTGCTCTAAGAAGCACTTGGAGTAAACTAAATTTATTTAATTAATCTTTATAATAATGTTGTGGGTAATTATGTTATGATTCCCATTTTACAGATGAGGAAACTGAGGCATGGAGAAGTATAAGTAGCTTGCCCCTGTTTTATAGCTGGTAGATGACAAAAACCAGAACTGAATCCAGTGCAGTCTTATTTTTGGGGATGGTCCTTTCACACTGCACTGCAGCTGCCGACAGGAGAAAGTTGAGCCAGCTGGGGCAGGAGGGCCCAGAAGCTAAGGGACTAAGCTGGGAACGTCGCTGGGAGAGCAAGGCTGGCACTTGGGTGCCATGCTTCTCACTCAACCAAGTCCTTTGTTGCTATAGCCTGCTGCTTCCCACATAAGTCCTTATTGTATGCTTCCTGTGGAAGCTGTGGATTCTGTCCCTGCTGCCATCTGATGGTCTGATGTCTCACTTTCCCAGGATTTAAGGAGAGTCAGAGGCACAGCCCTCAGGGACATACCAGCACTTGGATAGGAAATAATGGGGGCGCAGATCCAGGCATCATCATAACATACCCCTGCACCACAACGTGCAATGGCTCACTAGTATTGGGGAGAATGATGTGACCATGCAGGTGTTTGACAAGTTTTTATTTTCAAAGACAGACGTTCTGCTGGTTCCACTCAAAGGCAGTTGCCCCTGCGTGGTGTGGTGCTGGCCATGCCCTGGAGGGCATGGAGTCCTCCTGGGCTGGAGTCGGTGCACCAATGCAGATTGTGGTTCAGGATGTTTCGCTTCCCCCTATCTTGCCATGAGGAGGGAGTGCAGGAGGCAGGCAGAAGCATTTGCATCCTGCTGTCATGGAAAGAAGAGGAAAGCCACCAGACCTTTTATCAGAGACACCAGAGAAGAGTCCGGATGAGGTGGCTCATGCCTTAATCCCAGCACTGTTGGGTGGGAAAATCACTTGAGGACAAGAATGTGAGGCCAGCCTGGGTAACATAGCAAGACTCTATCTTTACAAATAAAAAATAATTAGCGTGATGGTGCTTACCTCTAATCTCAGCTACAGAGGAGGCTGAGGCAGGAGGATTACTTTAGCTCACGAAATCAAGGCTGCAGTGAGCTGTGATCACACCACTGCATTCATTCTAACCTGGGCAAGAGAGTGAGACCCTGTGGGAGAAAAAAAAAGGAGGAGGAAGAGGAAGAGGAAGAAGAGGAGGAGAAGGAGGAGGAGGAGGAGGAGAAAAGAAACACCAGAGAATTTTTTCTTCTGGAATCTCTATCCTGTTCCATAGGCTTATATGTCTGTTATTGTACAAATACCAGACTGTTTTGATTATTGTAGCTTTATAATAAAGTTCAAAGTCTGGGAGTGTGATACATCCTGCTTTACTTTTTTTTGTTGAGAATTGTTTTGGTGATTCATGGTCATTTATGTTTCCATATGAATTTCCAGATCTAAGAAGAATGCTGCTGGTAATTTAACGGGTATTGCGTTAAATCTGTAGATTGCCTTGGGTAGGATGGACATCTTAACGATGTTGATTCTTCCAATCCATGATCATGGAATATTTTTCCATTTCTTTATGTCATCTATGATTTCTTTGAGCAGTGTTTTGTAGTTTTCATTGTAAAGGTCTTTCATGTCTCTGGTTAGGAAGATGCCAAGGTATTTTATATTTTTTCTCAACCAACTCATCTTTGACAAAGCCTTGACCACCAACGATGGGGGAGAGGAGAACCTATTCAGTAAATGGTGCTGGGGAAACTGACTGACCACATGCAGAAGATTAAAGCAAGACCCTTACCTAACACAAAAATCAACTCGAAATGGATCAGAGACCTAAACGTAAAACCTCAAACTATAAGAACCTTAGAAAGTACAGGAGACACCCTTAATGGAAATTGGAACTGGCAACCAATTTCTGATCAAAACCCCAAGTGCCCATGCCATAAGAGATGAGACAGACAAGTGGGACCTCATCAAACTGACAGGTTCCAATAAAGTCAAAGAAACCATCAAGAGAGCAGAGACACAGACCACAGATTGGGAAAAAATATCTGCCAACTGTATGTCTGACAAAGGCTTAACATCTAGGATCTACAAGGAATTCAAATGTGTCAAAAAGAAAAAAATCAAACAGTCCCATTACAAAGTGGGCAAAAGATATGAATAGACACTTCTCAAAAGAAGACATATGAGCAGCCAACAGATACATGAAAAATGCTCAGCCTCACTAGTCATCAAAAAATGCAAATTAAAACTACACTGAGATACCACCTAACTCCAGTCAGGATGGCCATTATCAATAATTCAAAAAACAACAGATGCTGGAGAGGATGAAGTGAAAAGGGAAACACTTCTACACTGTTGGTGGAAGTGTAAACTAGTACAGTCTCTGTGGAAAACAGTGTGGCAATTCCTAAAAGTTCTAAAAATTGACCTTCCATACAACCCTGCAATGCCCCTACTGGGAATATACCCAGAAGAACTCAAATCACTCTATAAAAAAGATATCTGCATACATATGTTGATTGCAGCATTGTTTACAATAGTAAGAACATGGAACCAACCATACTTCCCATCAAGAGAGAACTGGATTTTTTTAAATGTGACACATATACACGATAGAATATTATGCAGTCATAAAGAAGAACAAAATCATGAAATTCACAGGAACCTGGATGGACTTAGAGTCTATAATACTGAGTGATCTTTCACAGAAACAACGAACTGAGTATCACGTGTTCTCATTCATAAGTGGACCTTGAACAACTATAGTAATACTATAAGAAAAGGATTGGCAGTAACATGAAAATGCGGGGATGCGGGGTGGAAGGTAGGTGGGATTGGCAGTAGTGGGAATCTACCTGGGGAAGGGGGGGCACATCTCACCAACAAGGGTACCTGCAAAATGAACATTTGTATACCTAACCCTGAATTGTACCCCACATCTTTAAAATAAAAAAGAATTATTATTAATAATTGGTTATTATCATTCTGAGGAATGATTTATAGTGTTATCTTATGTAATATAAATTTTAAAATTTGTGTATTTTCCTAAAAATATAGACAAAAATTGCCAAAGGACAGATCTTGTCACAATAATATATTTTTTACTTTATTTTATTTTAAAGATATGACTTCACAATAATATTTTTAAAATAATCATTTGAATTATCCAAATAATATTTCCTATTTCTAGAAGCTGTGTCTCCCTTCAGTAGAATTACTTTTATTTTTTGTTTTAGAGTGTAAAGGGCATGTGATGGAAATGGAGAGGAAACATTTTCATTCACTTAAACTTGTATGTGTCTATTAATAAACATTTATCAGTCATAAACAATGTAAAATTTTTTTAAAAAAAGAAATACAAGAGAAGAGACAGGGAAGCCTCTGGCTACCATCTGGCAGGGGGTGTGTGTCTCTTCCTCTCCCTAAGATGAAAAGAGAATACCCTAAGACTCAAATCCCAACCTCCAAGCATCTGCTTCTCTGCTCTGAGGTTCCTCAGCACATAATGAGCACAACCTAGCACACCCAATCAAAACACAACCATCTCAAGTTCACCAGAATTCCAGGCTAAACTAGGATTGAAAAGCTCCATCCTATGGTAAGAATTAGGGCTGAAAAAACAAATCCGGCCCAGCAGTCTAATTAATGGATGAATGAGTTGTAGCTCAGCTTTGGGAGACTGAGTAGTTAACAAATGTCAACATTTATTGGTGGAAATGAAATTATGGGGATAGGACGTAAGACGGAGTCAGAGAGAAGAATTCAGTGTGAAACAGGAACGTAAACCATGCCAATAAATCAAAGAAATAAACTAAGAAGAAACACCACAAAAAGTGCAAGCAACCCTATTCATAGGGAATGAAATACTAGAAGTCAGAATAATTGAGTTATCCCAGAAAGGAAATCACATGTACGGATGAATGTACAGAACTGTCTTGCCTGATAGAGTGAAAGATACAGGGGAGCTTTTAAGTAAGTGGAGAATACAGCAAATATTCACAAAGGGAAGGTGGAAGTTGTCACAGCAAACCATGCCTCACCTTATCAAAGAGTCCTACTCCCCAGGAGGTCCTTTCAGGTAACAGGTCATCAGGCTGCTGTTAAACTAACAAAATGGAAATCATACTTTTAAGGATATAGAATAATGTCCTATCTGTGACTTCTTTGGGAAGCAAAGATAAATCCCTGAAAAAAATAGAAAAAAAGAAGGTAGTGAGGAGACCAGCTTCCTGGGGCTCTTTGCTTGATGAATCACTGAGTTCTGGAAGGGCATCAGCTGAAGGAAAAAGCTACAGGAGCCTGCTCCCAGCCTCTGGCTGGAGCAGAATTGTATGCACAGCCCAGGAGCACATGACTCAGACTGTCCCTCCCAGAAGACACCTGTGCTCATGCCAGACATAGATGTGACTTCTTGCTCTAAAAACACACTGACCACATGCTGGCCACCAGCTACACATGGCTTCCCAAAATGTGGCTAGGGCTGCCACAAGCAAATGTCACAGATCAAGGGCCTTAAACAACAGAAATGTATCATCTCAGTTCTGGAGGCCGAAGTCCAAAATCAAGGTGTTAGCAAGACTGGTTCCTTCAAAGGGCTCTGAACCTCAGTTTCCTCGTGTTCACAATGAGGAAAATGATCCTTACCTTGCAGATAAATATCATATAAAGCAACATATATGAGCTCCTTGACTGTAGTAATGAAAAATGAGTGGATAAGGTCTATTTCTTATGACTGGAGTCTTCTGCCTGCAGTGGTCTACCCGGAAGACAAGAAAACTTCTCAAGACCTTTCAGTGCCTTGGACTCAGTGAAGATACCTCACTGGACAGCAAACCAAGGCCCAAGGAATACTTCTAAAAACCACTTTTACAGGGTAGGATGAAAATGTATTAAGGCAAATGTAGGAATTTTCTTGGTAGGCTGTAATCAAGTGCCACTGACATGGTAGCTTAAACAACTGAAATGTATCATCTCACAGTTTTAGAGGCTCAGAGTCTGAGATCAAAGTATCAGCAGGGCTGGTTCCTCCTGAGTCGTGAGAAAGAATCCATTTCAGGACTCTCTCCCAACATCTTCCCTTTATGCGTACAAATTTTTATAAGGACACCAGTCATACTGGATTAAACCTCGTCTCTAATCATTAGGACTTCATTTTAACTTGATTACCTCTGCAAAGGTCCAATCTCCAAATAAGGTCACAGTCTGAGGTCCTGAGGTCTCAGGGCTCCAACATATCACTTTTGGGGACACAAACTCATAGCAAGGGAAAAATACAGTAGTTTGTTTGAAACAACTCAATGATAGTCATCTGTTAAGATGCAAAAAATTTTATCTTTTCAAAAAATGTTTCTATATTTGTTAAAGATTTTAAAGTGTAGCAGTTTAATGAACACTCAATTGTCTTCCCCAAGTTGTGTCTTCATTTCAAGGACTTACATAGTGTGAAGACCTTTCCTTCCTTCCTTCCTTCCTTCCTTCCTTCCTCTCTTTTGCTTTATTTTCTTTTTGCTTTTTTTTTTTGAGTTAGAGTCTCACTCTGTCACCCAAACTGGAGTGCAGTGGAATGCTCATGGCTACCAAAGCCTCAACCTGCTCAGGGGATCCTTCCGCCTCAGCCTTCCAAGTAGCTGGAATTACAGGCATGCACCACCACACCAGGCTAATTTTATGATCTGTTGTAGAGACATGGTCTTGCCAAGTTGCCCATGCTGATCTTGAACCCCTGGGCTCAGGCAGTCCTCGCGTCTCAGCCTCCCAGAGTGCTGGGATTACAGGTGTGAGCCACAGTGCCCAGCTCATTTCAAAGTAGAGTGGGGAGCTAGATTTTGATCTTCAATGTCTTCTATCCAAGTGGCCATCTTCTGTGTCATCTGTTGTCCCATGTGGACTTGTCACTGACCCACTGTAGCTCCTGTGGAACCATCTTCATTGTCACCTTTCTACTCTGAAGGCCAGAGGCTCCCCATGCTTCCTTCTTAACACTATAAGCACTATGCTGTGCTGAGGACATAATTCCCTGGAAGCCATCACCAGCCCTTGTCTGCCTGCTCCAGCCCCTCTCCAGCCCCTCTCCAGAGTGTTGCTCCTTCTGTGGAAATTCAGAGGCAAGAATAAAGTGCAGACTCTGTGGCTCACACTTCTCTGGGCCTTTTCTGGGGCCTCCCCATGTCACTGCTTTCTTCGCTTTGGCCGCATCTCTCAAGTTCAGTCCAAGAAAATCTTTTAGCTGGAGAAGGGAAGCCCTGCTCTGATTCATGATATTTCTTCCATCTAACTTTTCTATGCTTGAAGGGTCTTGCCAAAGGTTTAGGCTTTGGGAATACAAGAGCCAGAAGAAAGCAAGACTGTGCTGTGTGGCCTGGGATGCCTTCTGGCTGAGCCTGGTAGTTGGGATGGCCGTCTGCTAGGCCAGGGGACAAGGATCATAAAAGAAAGGAATATGCAAACCTTTGGGAGAGGGAAAAGCGTTGGTTGCCATCTCAAAAATACATTCCCGGCCCATTTATGTGACAAAGTAGACTAAATGAGAGACAAACATGGACTCTTTTGTTTATTTTTAATTCAGTGAAATCACACTAATTTGAACTTTTTAAGATGTATTTCACAGCTTCTAGATAATAAGATAATCATGATGTAGTTTAAAAAGTATTCACGAGCAGAATTTCTTATGAGCTCTGCTACCTCAATGGATATTGCCAAGATAGTTTAAAACCTTTTCTTTCTTTGGCAATTTAAACATTCCCCAGGTAACCTTGATTTATCCACTGAGCTAACTCTTCTATTACAGATGTACAAAGATGAACTTGGTCCTGATGGTGCTGGATTTAACACATATTCCAAACGATCAATGCTTCAATGATCAAATGATTGGATCAAATTGTGTCTGTTGATCTAATCGCTTTGCTGTTTATTCAATTACCGATTTCTGGAAGTGGTAGAATCGCCACCAATCGTGAAGATAGATGTTTTGTTATAACAGACACACATGGCCAATATATCCTCACAGGGCAGAAATCTCTCTTTACACCAGAAATGGGGATTTTACAGAGTGGTGAGTAGGCTTCAGATCTTTCGGCACCTAGGGGTTTGCCTAATAAGAGTACTTAGCAAACCAAAGGGAAGATGATTGTAGAGTGATGAAATATTCAAGACGACAAAATAGCTACACACAGAAAGCAATAGCACTTGCCAGATAACAGAATCTGTTCTCCAGGCTTCTCCAGATAGTTAGACCTCCGGGAGGCAGGCAGTGCCCCCACCCTAGGAGCAGATAAATTGTGGTCCAGAATACCTCCCTGGTGGCCTTCTGTGCCTCACTGACTGCTCTGGGGCGTTTGGGCTTCCCATTAAGATCCGGTTGATCTTTGAAGTGCTGCAGCATTTAGGCTCCCTGTATAACTAAATGAGGTTTCAGCTCCCCTTGGCCCTGGTCATGTTCTGTGCAGAGCAGATACTGGGCCCAGCTCAGGGAAGAACACGGCCATAAATCATTCAGCGTCAGAGGCTTTTCAAGTCAAATCCCTCAGCTCTCAAGCCCATCACTCACGGAAGGTTCTGGGAGTGTCAATTATGAAAATGCCTTCCAGTTAAGATTAGAGGTACATTTGGTTATTCGTTTACTTTCCAGGACCAAATTACACTAACTATTTCAGGAATCAGTTCACAGTATACTCTGTGTTTTGAAGTTCTAATATAAAGGGACCCCCCCCCCCACGTAAATATGAGTTATATATGTATATTTTGGGGCATTTCACCCAAGAATGCATCTGTTGAAAAAAAATTCTTTAATGTCTAATACTGATAACAAAACTGAAAAGTAACCTGGTTTCAAAGAGAATTCCTGTCTCACAGGCTGGAGAGATACCCGAGAAAGGAACCTAGTGCACAACGTTTTGTCAGCGTAGTCAAAAGCAAATTCCAAGCCATTTAAATCCATGCATCCTAATCCTTGCAGCTTCTGGTGTGCCTCATAAACCCACCCTATCATGAGCATTTTATTTAAGCCATTTTTAGAGATTAGAACGAAGTTCATTTCCTTCTACTTTTCATTCACGTTCCTTTTAATCCCTTCATTCTATAAACTTAATTGCTATTTTGCCAGTCCCCAAGCAGCTAACCTAAGCCTTCTTTAAGCATTTTTAGTAATTTTCCTTTAGTTATTTACTGCATTTTCTCTTTAGTCAGCTAAATAAAATTTGCAGGATATTTCTTGGGTGGATAAAACTTTCAGATGAAGCATTTGTTTTTTTGCTTCAACAAAACAAATTTTATTTTGAATTTTCCCCTCTTCTAGGGGGCATGAAAGAGATGACAGAATGATTAGTGTCAGTCATTAGTACTGATTTTTTTAATCTTGAGCAAAACACTCGACATTATAGTTGATACAAAAATAAATGAGCATTTGATGCAATTGTTACCATTTTTCTCCATCTTGGCAAGTTTAGATTTCGCTAAGGAGTGTTGGTTATCACTGTATCCCTTTGGTTCAGAACCACACTAAGGCAGTTATCTACTTCACCTACTTCTCTGACTGTAATTTTACTATTTCACAAACACAGCTGTTATGCCACAATTAGTACTTAAGAAAATGAAGGACAGTTTGTACATCAGGAGTCTGACTATTCGAATTAGCCATTTGTCTTTATTCCATAGGCAACTAACTTGAATATGAGTAATTCTGCATAGTAATGAAAATCTGAAGCCTAAACAAAGTCCATCAATACCTCTGTAACAAACTAAAATGGAAGTTACTAACCTTGATATAACTACAAAATAGCACAGGTAAATACCAACTGTTGTGCCAGTTTGCTTTTTAACTGGAAGTATAAAATTCGAGCTACAGATAATCTTCTCAAGAATAACTGCCTCAATGACCTCACTGGGATCTTGTAAATTTCCCAATCAAAATAAGATATTAATGTGTTTGTTAGATGACAAAGAATATGAATGGTGTTGTAACTTTCATTATCATTATTACATTGTCCGGGAGACAGACTAGAATAGCATAATTATAGTATAATGCAGTATATTTACTGACAACAATTGTCTAGAGTATTACTCAAGTTATATATATATATATATATATATATATACGTATATATATATGTATATGTATATATACATATATAATGAAATATAAGCCATCAATAATTGGAAATGGAATGTCACCCCGGTATAATACATACAAGGGTGGAGGTATACATTATTTAGAGCCTTTATCATCCAAACCCTCCTTTTTCCCCGAGCTCTGTACTTCAGAGTCTGGCTGTTATGGGAAAGGAGCCCTGGAATTAAGAGCAATGAAGGCCCTCACCTACACATACCATGGTTCTTAAACCCTGTATCTGAAACCCCACAGTCATTTTCTCAGTTTCTTCACAGTTCCTTTTTCTTCATAGTGATCTCAACCCCCCCCCTTAAGAAATAATATAGGTTTTGAAAAAACAGAGCCAAAAATGGAGTCTCTCTGATCACCGACCTTGAACAGACCCAGTTCAATACTGCATACACAGCAATAATCATTAGTTAGAAGAATAACCTGTTTTCTGTCCCCCAGGTGGGCTTCACTCTACTAAGACACTGAGATTAACATCTCCCAAGATTTTGTCTTTCAGCTACTGGCCCAGCTCTTCTTGTCTATGTGATTGACCATGCATGACTGCCACTCCCATCTATCCAGTCATCAGAGAGATGAGAAACAGACCACCACCCCATCACCATGGCGACATCTCCTATATATCTCACCCAAGAATGTTTACTTGCCCCCTAAAGGAAAGTCTTAAAAACCCCCATTCTCAAGTACTTGCTGCCACATTTCCTTTAAGCGTCTGTTGTTAGACGCTTAAAGTACTCTTGGAGAAGCACTCTTTTTCTGATCTACTTTCTAAATAAACCGTGTTTCCTAATCTACCTTCTGTGCAATCCTTTGCGTACCTGCGGCACCAGCTCAACTCACTGACCTAACAGGTTTTCGTTCCCCTGATTTTATTGCAACTGAGCTCAGTATTTCAAAATGCAGAATACTTCATTCATGTGACATTTCTTTTCTCCTTGAAATATAAAACAAGAAAGTTTAGTGATTTACTCAAAGCCACAACCAAACAACAACAAGAACAACAACAAAGTTTAACAAACGAGATTTGATCATTTCTTCAACACGATGTTTAAAAAGCAAGCCTCGTATTTCCAGAAAATGTAGAGCCATAGTCTAGTATTTTGGCCCTTATCTCTTTGTATGCATGAGGATATTTAGTTCAATAAATGCAAATTTTACAGGAAATGTAATTAAGTGAATGCTATGGTTAATAATAACAAATAGGAAAATATATCTAAGACTAACCTCACAGACAGGAAAATTAAGGCCCAAGTTAGGTCTATTCACCACAGTCCATTCCAGATCAAAGCCTGGAGTCTGGCCCTCCAAGCATCTGCTGACAGAACTCCCAGCAGAACGTGCTGTTTCCTAAAGGAAGTAATGACAGGGAGAGGGCTGTCAGTTCCACTTTAATATTTTTATACATGTCCTGCCTTGAAATTTTCTTTAAAAATGTATTTATATTCAATGTAGGCATGAAGATCAATGTTCCAGCCTGGGCTCTATTCATACCTTGATATAGTTTCTAACGGAGAAGGCAGTGGTAAAATTAAAAATGCTGTTAACTTCCAAAAGGTGCTTTTTGTTGTTTTACGTTTGACATAACTGACCAAATGGGACATGCTCACTTTTAATGTGGCTTTATTTATTTTTTTACACTATTTCTTTAGCACTTTTTCTTCTCACATGACATATTAATACATAATTCAGAGCTTTTATGTCTCCCTGCACCGTTGGTGTGATTTCTTGTGCTATTGAACTGCTCTATTTATGACCAAATGGCCAAAATGTCTTTTATTATTCATTTTTGGGGACAATTTTTAAAAGCTACTGAAAATTTTAACCTCCTAAGTCCCAAATTGCTTTTCTGTATTCCAACAACTTGTCTAAATTCTGGGTCTGGCCTATGATGATCTACCCCTCACTAGGAGGTTTGGTCCTTTATCTGAACACCTGAGTGTGTGCTGATGGGAACGACAAGCTCTATTATGGGCACAGAACCTCAATGGTCATAGCTATAGGCCTTCCACTTCCAATTACTCATGGCCTTTTTGTCAATTTCTCCACAGTTCCTTTTGTTCATAGTTATCTCAACCTTCTTAGGAAACAACATAGGTTTTTGTTCCCCTGATTTTTTGCCAGCTTCTCTCATTTGGGGAAGTAGCATTTTACTGCCTTAGCTAGCTAAAAGTTCCTAGATCATCCCAGGAAGGGTACCCTCCTCCCCAGTCCTCAACAAACTGCCTACCATCTGCTGCTACTGGAGATTATAAAATTCTTTCTGTGGAAGGATAAAATTGCATAGCATCATTATAGGACACAGGGACTGGAAGGGGCCTTGGAGATGATGAATGCCTTTACCTTAGGTGAGAAAACTGAGAAATCATGTTATGTGCAAAGGTCACAAAAACAGGAATAGGCATTAGTCTTGAACCCGAGTCCCTAGCTTTCTAGAATGCACTCTTTCTATCCCCACCTCCAAGGAAGATTCTCAAGTCGCACACCCAAGTAGGAATCTGTATGTGTGTGTACCTGTCCTTTAAGGCCACCTGCCCAATTCACCCCAGGGCTTTGGCCACCTGGCCTCAATTCACCATGTGAAAACCAGCAGACGGGAACATAAATTAACAAGTCCACATCTCATCCAGCTTGACTATCCAGTTGGCTTTTCTGAATGCTTCTTTCTTCTGTAACAAGCATTCTACAATTAGAAAAAACCCAAAGAAGGATAAGGAAAGAGGAACGTAAAGGATACTGAGGAAAACAGCAAAGAAGCGTTTCCTTCTCCTCCTATTTTTTTTTCTGCCTTGGCTAATTAACTTTCTACACTGTGTATTCTTGCACCTATCAACTGTAGTCAGTCAGTCTTCCTTGTCAAAAAGATCTGGGTGAAGCAGTTCTCCGCACAGCCCAGGGGGCATACAAGAGTGGGTGTCAAAGCAGGAAATAATTAATAGGGTGACACACATGATAAGTGAGACAGGTGTAAGCCCATGACAGTCAGGTTCAGAGTGGTGACACATGCTTCGGTCTTCCACGACAGCTGTGCCTGTCCCTTTCTTTCCTCCCTTCCTCTTTCTTCCCTCCCTCCTTCCTCCCTTTCTTCTTTCCTCCCTCCTTCCTTCCTTTCTCTCTTTCTTCATTTTTCTTCCCCTTTCCCTTTTTCTTCCTTTCTTTTTTTCTTGTGTTTCTGTTTTCTTTTTCCAAGTCTTACTTTTCATTTCTGTCCAAAAGGAAGCAGCAGACAAATCTTTGTATCTCACAGACCTTTAAAAGAAAGGTGTCTCTCAACTCCTATTCATTCACTTACTCATTCATTCAACGTACATTTACTGAGCTCTCTGTCCTTTCCTAGGCACTGGGATGGATGCCAAAGCTGCAGAGATGACTAGAACCCAGCTTCTTCCTCCAACCTACTGCTTGAATTTTTTACTTCTGGCCTCTTTAAACCAGCCCTGTTCTGGTAAACTGAAGTTGCAGACCTGGACTGGGTCAAGACACACATTGAAGACCCTCCAAATCATGTTCTGCAGATATTTTTGCTCAGAAGAGCAAAAGCTGATAGCCAGAGAATTGCGCACTCAATTTTCAAGACATGGAACAGCACCCCCACTTCCTTGAGCATTCCAGGCATGTCAAGACTCAGGCTTCAGGAGTCAGTGAGCTAACTAGGACCTCTTAGTAAAGACAGCTCTTAGTAAAGCCACATGGAATTATTCACCTCTTTCAAAAAGCTGGGCACTAGCTTAATATGGAAGGGAATTTGTATGAAACCATGATTTGATTTTCTAATAATAAAAACAGCTAACCATTAGTAAGTGCTTATACTCTGAAAAGCAATGTTGCAAGAATTTCTTAAGTATTAGTCCATTTAAACATTACATCTGCCAGGTGCAGTGACTCAAGCCTGTAATCCCAGCACTTTGGGAGGCCAAGGCAAGAGGATTGCCTGAGCCCACAGGTTCGAGACCAGCCTGGGCAATATGGTAAGACCTCATCTCTACAATAAATCAAAAAATTAGCCGGACTTGGTAGCATGCACCTGTAGTTCCAGCTACTTGGAAGGCTGAGGCGGAAAGATCACCGGAGCCCAGCGGGTCCATGTGAGTGTGCCACTGCACTCCAGCCTGGGCAATGGAGTGAGACTCCAACTCAAAAAAAAAAAATCACATCCATCATTAATAGAACAAGCAACAACAGATGCTGGCGAGGATGCAGAGAAAAAGGAACACTTCTACATGCTGGTGGGAATGCAAAATAATGCAACCTCTTTGGAAAACAGTGTGGCAATTTCTTTCTTTTTTTTTTTTTTTTTGAGTTTAAGTATAAATTTTTAGCCCAGAATGGAGTGCAGTGGCTGCTCCCGGCCACCTCAGCCTTGCCCTGCTGGGCTCCAGCGATCCTTCCGCTCAGCCTTCCAAATAACTGGAACTACAAGCACGCGCTACCACATCCGGCTAATTTTTTGATTTATTATAGAGATGAGGTCTCGCCAAGTTGCCCAGGCGGGTCTCGAATCCTCGGGCTCAGGCAATTCACTCACCTCGGCCTCCAAAAGCGCGGGATTACAGGCTGAGCCACCGAGTCCGGCGGCAATTTCTGAAATAACTAGAAATTGACCTTCCATATGACCCAGCAATCCCCCTACTGGGAATATACCTGGAGCAACTCAAATCATTCTACAAAAAAAGATACCTGCACACGCATATTTATTGTAGCACTATTCACAATAGCAAAAACATGAAACCAAACGTGCTATCCAACAAAACTGGACTGGATTAAAAAAATGTGATACATATACACAATGGAATATTATGCAGCCATAAAGAAGGACAAACATATAGACTTTGCAGCAACTTGGATGGATTTAAAGTCTATCGTACTCAGTAATCTATCATAGAAACAACGAACAGAGTACCACATGTTCTCACTCATAAGTAGACCCTGAACAATTACTATAATACTTTAAAGGGGTTGGCAGTAATGGGATACTACCAGGGTGAGGGTGATGAGGGGGACACAGCATCAATAAGGATACCTGATCTCAAACCAGGAAAAATGGGGACCAAAGGGAGGCCCAAACTTTACCTGTATGATGACCACTTGTAAACCTAATCCTGAATTGTACACCACATCTTTAAAATAATTTTTTTTAAAAATCACATCAATCCAATGAGTTAAATATTTGATTACCACTGTTATTGACTGAATTGTAACTCCCCAAAACTCCTATGTTGATGCCCTAATCCCCAATGTGACTATTTTTGGAAACAAGGCTTTTAGGGAGACAATTAAGGTTAAATGAGGTCATGAAGGTGGGAGCCCTAATCTGATAGAACTAGCGTCCTTATAAGAAGAGGAAGATAGACCAGAGAGTTGTCTCTCTTGCACACACAGAGAAGAGGTCAGGTGTGGACATATCAAGAAGGTGGCCATATTAGCCAGGAATAGAGTCATCACCAGAAGCCAACTCTGATGACACCTTGACCTTGGATTTCCAGTCTCTAGAACTGTGGTAAAACAAACTTCAGTTGTTTAAGCCTTCCAAGTCTGTGGTCAGAATGCCAGCATGATAGGGTTCTGGCAAGGGATCTCTTCACAGCTTGTAGAAGACACAGACTGCCTTCTTGCTGTGTTCTCACATGGGAGAGAAAGAGATAGCTTTGTTTTGTCTTCCTCTTCTTACAAGGACACTCATCCCATGGTGGAGAACCCACCCTCATGACCTCATCTAAACCTAACTACCTCTTATAGGCCCCATCTCCAAGTACCATCACATTGGAGGGTAGGCTTCAACATACAAATTTAAGAGGGACACAATTCAGTCAGTAGCAAGGATCTATGTAAATTTTATTTCAAAATGGAATTCTGTCACTTAAATTTTTTGAAAATATCCTCTAAGCCATGTTCTTTTAGTTATTTAAAATTGTTAGGGAATGGCAGAATAGGAGGTTCAGTCCTATCCTGCAACAGAAACACTGATTTCAGCAATCACCCATAAATAGGAATGCCCTGGGAAAGCCCCAGAGTCTAGCTAAGAAATTTCAGCACCCCAGGGGAACAAAACTTTATAGATGAGTGAAATGTGTATTAAGAAGAGTAAGAAGAAAAGTTTCACTTTCCTCCCATTATTCCACCCCTAAAATAGCACAGGCTGATGCTGACAGAGACGTTCCTTGGCCCATGCTTTTTCCCACAGGGGTAGGTGAGAGCAGAGTGAGCACCTGGCTTCTGAAGCCTTACGGGATACACCCAACATGCCTCATTTTGGCCCAACATGTCTCCATTGGCCCAGTGTTCTAGGCCATTCCCACTCAGAACATTGAGGGAATTGGTATGGCTGAATCACCTGGGGACAGCTAGGAACAAGGTTTAGGGGAGCACACAGCAACTGGCACACAATTCTCAACAGCTGGCCAATGATGGTGTTAACCAGCTCATGAACTCCAGCACATGAAACTTCCCTGTGAAACAGTACCCCATGCATTCTGTGCACATGCCATGTGCAAGCTCCCACAGGCAGCACACAGACATCAACAGAAGTGTAGCTCTTAACAATCAGGCCAACTCTGCTGGTTTGGAAGAAGGCACATAGCCTTGAACGCTTCAGGGCGCTGCCTTCAGGAAAATAAATGGTAGACTCATAAAACCAGACCTTTGTGGGAATGAGAGATGACACACACAATCTTAAGACTCCCCTCCAAAAAGAGGGAACAAGAAATGGGTGCATACATAGAAAAGTTCTGGAAGACTTCCAAAATCTCTCCCTAAGATCACTGGTGAAAATCTTTCTCACATAAAACCAGTGAGTAAAGACTGGAGGAGGTGACTGTTTCTTCAAATGTGAATACAAGGCTTCAAAAAACATGAAGAATCAAGGTCACCACCAAAGAAGTAAAATAGAGCTCTAGTAGCTGACCCCCAGAATGAAATATCTATGAGTTGTCTGACAGATAAATCAAAATAATTATTTTAAAGAAACTCCATGAGCTACAACAGAACACATAAACAACGAAATAAATTCAGGAAAATAATACAAGAACATAAATTCTATAGCTAATGAATACAATAATTAATGAGACATTTGAACAGAAGTCTTGATCAATCAGAAGAACAATTCAGTAAACTCAAATACAGATGATTTAAAATTAAATTAATTCTTTTATTTAAAAGAAAAAAGGAGGAAAAGAGAAGAAAGCCTATGAGACATATGGGACATGATTAAGCAAACCAGTATGAACATTAGGAAAGTACCAGAAGGAGCCATGAATGAGAAAAGGATATAGGGCTTATTTATAGAAATAATGGCAGAGAACTTCCCAAATATTGAAAAATAAATGAATATTTAGATCCTTGAACACAAAGAAATCCAAATAGGTTAAGTATAAAAAGATCTTCAACTAAACACATTATAATCACATTACCAATAGTCAAAGACAAAGAGAATTTTGAAAACAGCAAAAGAAAAACAAATTATCATATACAAGAAAACCTCCATGAGACTATTAGTGGATTCTTTCAACAGAAACACTGCAGGCTAGGAGAGAGATGGATAATACAGTTGACCCTCGAACAACATGGGGGTTAGGGGCATTGACTCCCTGTACAGCCAAAAATCCATGCGTAACTTTTGGCTCCCCTAATACTTAACCACTGATAGCTACTGTCGATCAAAAGTCTTATTGATAACATAAACAGTCAATTAATACATATTTTGGCTGGGCTCGGTGGCTCAGCCTGTAATCCCGCGCCTTTGGGAGGCTGAGGTGAGTGGATTGCCTGAGCCCGCGGGTACGAGACCCGCCTGGGCAAGCGAGACCTCATCTCTACAATAAATCAAAAAATCAGCCGGGCGTGGTAG
>CAUYQG010017436.1:0-38265 GCA_963574415.1 Tarsius wallacei
GGCAAAGTATCAGGGTATAAAATAAATGTGTAAAAGACAATAGCATTTTTAGATACCAATAAATAAACAAAAACCCAGATAAAAAGCACAATTCCATTCACAATAGCCACAAAAAAAAAGAAATACCTTGGCATCTTCCTAACCAGAAATGTGAAAGACCTTTACAATGAAAACTACAAAACACTGCTCAAAGAAATCAAAGATGACACAGACAAATGGAAAAATATCCCATGCTCATGGATTGGAAGAAGCAACATTGTTAAGATATCCATTCTACCTAAGGCAATCTACAGATTTAATGCAATACCCATTAAATTACCAGCAACGTTCTTCTCAGACCTAGAAACAATACAGGAATTCATATGGAAACATAAATGACCAAAACGATCCTCAGCAGAAAAAAAACAAAGCAGGGGGTATCACACTCCCAGACTTTAAACTTTATTATAAAGCTACAATAATCAAAACAGCCTGGTATTGGTACAAGAACAGTCATATAGACCAATGAAATAGAATTGAGATTCCAGAAGCAAAACCTCAATTTCTCAACCAACTCATCTTTGACAAAGCCTCCACCACCAATCCCTGGGGAAAGGAGAACCTTTTCAGTAAATGGTGCTGGGAAAACTGGCTGACCACATGCAGAAGATTGAAACAGGACCCATATCTATCCATTTATACTGATATCTAAATGGACCAGAGACCTAAACATAAAACCTCAAACTATAAGAACCTTAGAAAATGCAGGAGACACTCTTATGGAAATTGGAACTGGCAACCAATTCCTGATCAAACCCCAAGTGCCCATGCCATAAGAGATAAGATAGACAAGTGGGACCTTATCAAACTGACAAGCTTCTGCAAAGCCAAAGAAACCATCAAGAGAGCAGGGAGATAGCCCATAGACTGGGAAAAAAATATTTGCCAGCTCTATGTCTGACAAAGGCCTAACATCTAGGATCTACAAGGAACTCAAATGTGCTGAAAAGAAAAAAACAGTCCCATTACAAAGTAAGCAAAATATATGAATAGACACTTCTCAAAAGAAGACATATGAGCAGCCAACAGATATATGAAAAAATATTCAGCCTCACTAGTCATCAAAGAAATGCAAATCAAAACTGCACTGAGATACCACCTAACTCCAGTCAGAATGGCCATCATCAATAACTCAAAAAATAACAGATGCTGGAGAGGATGTGGTGAAAAGGGAACACTTTTGCACTGTAGGTGGGAGTGTAACCTAGTACAGCCTCTGTGGAAAACAGTGTGGGAATTCCTAAAAGTTCTAAAAATCAACCTTCCATATGACCCCGCAATCCCCCTACTGGGAATATACCCGAAGAACTAAATTCACTCTATAAAACAGATACCAGCACATGTATGTTTATTGCAGCATTGTTCACAATAGCAAGAACATGGAACCAACTGTGCTGCCCATCAAAAGAGGACTGGATAAAAAAAAAGTGGTACATATACAAAATGGAATATTATGCAGCCATAAAGAAGAACAAAATTATAAACTTTGCAGCAACCTGGATGGACTTAGAGTCTATAATACTTAGTGATCTTTCACAGAAACAAAGAACTGAGTATCACATGTTCTCACTCATAAGTGGACCTTGAACAACTATTGTAATACCATAGGAAAAGGAATGGCCGGGCTCGGTGGCTCAGCCTGTAATTCCGCGCTTTGGGAGGCTGAGGTAAGTGGATTGCCTGAGCCCGCGGGTTCGAGACCCGTCTGGGCAACTTGGCGAGACCTCATCTCTACAATAATTCAAAAAAAATTAGCTGGGTGTGGTAGCACGTGCCTGTAGTTCCAGCTACTTGGAAGGGGAGCACAGCAGGTCGACGCTGCAGTGGCCGGGAGCGGCTACTGCACTCCAGTCTGGGCGACAGAGTGAGACTCCAACTCAAAAAAAAAAAGAAAAGGAATGACAGTAGTAGGAAACTGCGGAGGTAGGGGGGCAGGGAGGTGGGATTGGTAGTAGTGGGAAACTGCCTGGGGAAGGAAGGGCACACCTCATCAACAAGGGCACCTACACAATGAATATTTGTATACCTAACCCTGAATTGTACCCACAATTTTAAAATTAAAAAATTAAAAAAAGAAAATAGTATATTAAGACTGCACAGTAATTGAACAAATTTAACAATAAATTTTACTAATTTGAAAATCAAAGAATGAGATAATTAGAAATGACTAATTTATCATATTTAAGATTTTACCATTTCTGTATATTTTTTAAATGATTACATTCTAATTCTCTTTTGAGATAGATACACTATATCGAAATCCTGGCAAAATAAATGAACATTTAATATGCAAATCTGATGATTCACTTGGAGATAGGAAAAACAGGGATGTTGTACCTAGTAATAATAGCCCCAAGTCTCAACAGCTTTATTAAAATCTGACTTAGACACAGATTAGATTATGAAATCTGTAAAACCTTGATTTTTCTCATGTTGTTTCCTGCAACCAACGTCTTGGGTGTATAGACACATTAAGACCAAACATTCACCTCTGAAATGCCTAAGTAATGTCAGAGAGCTACACACAGGAGAAAGTGGGGCCGTTTTCCAACAATAGCTAAGACATACACTAAAAACTATAAGGTTCTCCCCTTTACACCCCACCCCAAAAAGAGCAAGTTCTCATGACTCTTGAATGCAAATGAAAGTGCACAGTGAGCTCACACAGCTGTGCCTCTGACTGACCTCGTCTGGGCTGGAGGCCTGGTACGTGCGGTTCTCATCACTGAAGTCCTGGTCAGCCTCAGTGAACTCGGTCTCCCCTGTGACACCGGCCCAAGATTCGTACACGGGGGTCACGTTGTGACACAGCGCGATGGCTTTAACGGCTTCATGGATTCGACTGCTGACGCTTTTCCTAACTTTGGGAGCTGAAGATTGGGCTTTTCTTGGTGGCGTTGAACTGATGTTGTTTCCACCAGCTTGAGAATGCACCTTTAGAATGTGGAATGACACATAATTAAAGATAGAGCAAAGAGAACTATGCAGTTAATAGTGAAGTTATTAACACACGTGGTTTTCTAAACAAAGTTGCTAGGGATAAGCAAAGTGGCTTGATTTGATTCTGATTACCTTCTAGACAGTATTGATTAATATGAGTTTTTTTAATCCTAGTACTACAAAGTGCTTTGATATCTCCAGATTGTCAAATACATCAGAATAGTTGCTATAATATTTAAAATCTGATCATTTCGTTTTACTCTATTTACTTCATCCATGGCATCCATTTGCTAAGTTCCTAATTCCTGTTTGCTCATTACTCTAAAGCAGAATAAGTTAAAGAACCAAATGGAATGGTATACTAACAACTGATTTTAAAAACTCTGGTGTGGTAGCTCAAACCTGTAATCCCAGTACTTTGGGAGGCCAAGGCGAGAGGATTGCCTAAGCCCAGGGGTTTGTGACCAGCCTGGGCAACTTGGTGTGACCTCGTCTCTAAAATATATCAAAAAAATTAGCCAGGCATGGTAGCACATGCCTGTAGTTCGAGCTACTTGGAAGGCTGAGGCGGAAGGATCACCTGAGCCCAGCAGGTCGATGCTGGGGTGGCTGGGAGCATGCCAGCCTGGGCAACAGAGTGAGACTCTGACTAAAAAAAACAAAAAACCCTCTGTACATAAAATGATATAAAGCTAACACAGAACATTTTAAAGAATCTTCCCTTAAGACCATAAATCCATCCAGCTTTCAGCAGTCTCTGAATTTAGACTGCCTAGTTTTGTAGATAACGATAACCAAATACATGAATAGTTGCTTCAGGGGAAAGATGATCCCACGTCATATTTCAAAAGCATGTTTTCTTGAAGTGGCTAGCTGCTTAGTACTTAAGTCTATGGTTGGCTCTCCTCAGACTCAGCTGCCTGAGAGAATTCATCCCCACTTTTTATTATTCCTCCCCTATGTGGGGGAGAGTGTCACGGGACACTCCTCCAATCCCAATATGACTGTCAAACATTTCTTCAGTTAACTTGGGAGTAACTCATGACAATCCTCCTTAGAAGCCAAGGATCTTACTTTTGGACTGGGTGCATGGATCCAATGAACCATGAATCTCCTGCTCATCAAATTACAGTGCTGTCTAATGATGGGTTTAGCTTTCTGCTCAGCTGGTCCTGCCTGCCAGCGAGCACCCAGCCCATCTGCATGGGTTCGCGCTGCTGCACGACAGTGGCAGATGAACTCGGCTGACTCCCTCCTTTCTCAACTATGTTATGTTTATTGATGCTTGTATAATTTAATTTCACCCAGATTCCATTAAAGATTATACCTTCTATCACCAAATGCTTCCAGTGGGGAAATATAATCAGGTTATAAAAGATTTGTGTTACATTACAGACTGCAAGACTACTGTCATCTTAATAATAAAACAGAATACAAATAAGGAGTCAAATCAATTTCACATAAAGAGTCTTGTCTAATCGGCTAACAGAAGCTTTTAGTAAAAATGCCTTTTAAAAGTATTCATAGATAGAAATAAATTTTAAATATTTGCTGTGTTTATATAACTTGTTTTTATCTTTTCTGTTTTTAACTTTTCCTAGCAATACAACTTATTTAAAACTAGTAAAATCACATCCATGGATAATATAAATTAACTTTCAAAAAAACAAATGTTACCTGGTACTATTTCAATTTAGACATAGATTCCTATGTTCTTTTTATATTTTTCTTCTATTAATAAATATCCTAGATTATAAAATACTATGTATCAAAATGAATTACATCCAAATTAATATAGTTCTTGGTTGTGTGTGTCTGCTTGTGTATGGATGAATACTATATAAGATAAATATAAACACATGTAAGATTTTTCCATTTGATAGCATCTCATAAGTAAAGCACATGCCAGACTGGTAATAATTACAGAAGAAAAAGGTTTTCAAAAAGCTGAATACAATTTTGACAGTTGAAATCTACTCCTGAATATAGTCAGCAGTAGAAAAACTGTGATGGAAAAGTAATTTAGTTTTTAGTCTGTGCAGAATCAACTCTGAAACAAATGATTGTAAATACAAAAAGTCTATGAGACTCTATGGCTAGCAGCACTAGTGTGACCTCCTGTGAGTCCAGGGCAGTGGTACCATGCAACACTGCAACCATGACTACCACGTGAGCGGTTTACTCTTGAACCTGATGGACCTTGTCTCATTATTACATAGATTACTATATTCAAAACAAATTAGCAAACAGTCAGAGAAAAAGCCTAAGAAAGTGACCCTCCTAGCACAGGCTATAGTTTTGTACACTGGCAGCCTAAGTTGACTCCCTCAAATTGCCAGGCTTGATGACACTGAAGCAATGATTTCGAAGTATGACAGGTAAAAAGAAATCCAAGTGAATGACAAAAACACTATTCGACGGTAGGGCTACTATGTTTACTGAATAATTTTACATAATTCACTAAGAAAATGTAACATGAAAAATGATATAAGCTCATTATACTTTCTAGGATTATACTAATGTAGAAATGCTTATTTAAAATTATACTAATGTGGAAATGCTTATTCCAAAACTGTTTCTTGATTCTTACTTTAGAACTGATGACTAAAGTAGTAGAAATTAAGATAAAGACATATGCTGACTTACAGACTGGCATATATACACAAGGTCTGAGCCTCAGTTAACTCAACAGTACTGGGTGCTTTGGAAGAAGACACACTCAGAAGTAAACCACTTGCCTGGGAGTATGAATTCCTGACATGGCTCTGTATCTCATCCATCGTGTCTGTCCCATAGGACACAGTGCCCAGGTGGAGCCGCTTGAAGACCATCTCATTCTGGGTAAGGGTTCCTAGGACAGAAGTGACAACAAACACACAAAGGCAGGTAACACACTGCACATCCATAAGAGGAGGCTCTTTTCCCCTGTGGCTATGCAGCTGGGACATCCTACTTTATGACACGGAGCAGCTTAAGATTGTTACATGCTACTATTTCCGTCTTCATAGTGGAACAAGAAGTTTTCTTCCTAACATGCCAAGTTCCCCTTTTACCAGTTTTCAATAGTGGGAAGGCCTCTAATTATATGAAGAAAGTCTAGTCTCTATTGGTACAAATGCAACTAATTTTCTGTCTGTTCTGAAAGAGGCAGGCATAAAACTAGAAAACCAAGTCACCATCTTTATAATTACAATATCAAACACTGTCTGAGAAAGACATCCACTAGTCCCAAGTTAGGGTTTTCATTAGATTTTTAAAAACCTGTTTTGAAAAATTATTTTTAGCTGAACAGAAACAGATATTCCAGATGTGTTTAGCCCTTGACACACAGCAGTGTCACCAGGAATGATGAACAGGATGAAAGAGAAGACTGTTTTAACTGAGTTTCCCAGTAGTGAATTATCCAAATGTGCTTCCTCAGTGCCTGCTCCTCAATTTACCAAGGTAGAAGAGTCAAGGGTCGCTGTTAAGAATGTTGGGCAAGCTGGGCTCGGTGGCTCAGCCAGTAATCCCGCGCTTTGGGAGGCTGAGGTGAGCGGATTGCCTGAGCCCGCGGGTTCGAGACCTGCCTGGGCAACTTGGCGAGACCTCATCTCTACAATAAATCAAAAATTAGCCGGGTGTGGTAGTACGTGCCTGTGGTTCCAGCTACCTGGAAGGCTGAGGCGGAAGGGTCGCCGGAGCCCAGCGGGTAGAGGCTGCGATGGCTGGGAGCGGCCACTGCACTCCAGTCTGGGCGACAGTGAGACTCCAACTCAAAAAAACCCAAAAAAACCAGAATGTTGGGCCACATGTTAAGTGACTTACGGATCTCACCTAATTTAAAAATGCACACATAACATGAGCACATAAGTTTCACTTATCTGGTTTTACAGAAGGAAAGCAGCACAGGGGAGTTTACATGACCTCTGACCGTGAACACAGGTTATTGCTATGGATGGTACTTTCATCATCTGCCATGGAGCTTTCTGCATTTATCTCATAGCCCAGGAAGAAGGACTACCTGTGGGTACTGACGTAGTTATAAATGTGAATATGAACAGTGATACTGCCAATCAATTGCTACAAAAGTTGGACTTTTCACAGGTTTACAAAGCACCCATAAAATATTAAATAATTTGTCTTCTTTGGCACATGTCATTAAAATATACTATAAGCTATTTCTTATCTATGATGCCATATGAATTAGTGGGATTAGAGTACAGTTAATCCTAACACACTATAGGATCAGAGCACAACAGTCATCTGATGCAGAGCCTGCTACCAGGACATGGAGCTTACTTTAAAACAAAAGGAAAATCTTCTATTTCATGATGACTATTTTAGAGGTTTGTTTTGATAAATGTTCTTAAAGAAATTGGTATAATATATTCAAGCTTTAGAAATTCCAAAGAGCAGTTACTAGCTGGGATACCTGTCAGTTTTATACTTGTGCCTCTTACAAGATTCTATGACACCCCTTTACAACAGTTGTGTTCTATACATCTAATGTAAGCAGTTCCTGAGTTTCATAAACATGAGTGAGAAGGAAACAATCATGATTACAAGAGAATTAGTTGAAACCTTTTCTTGTTATGCCATCCTTATTAAATAAAGTAGAATTAACTTAAAACACTAGATCATGTTAAATAACGTAGACAGCAATAATTCCATCTCCAAATCAAATAGTATAATGAAGTTCCATAAATGCTTCATACAGCAGAGATCTGTGATGGAAAATGACAGTTCAATTATTATCTATAGTCAACAGATGTTGAAATCTTACACTGATTCATATTGAAATGAATATAAAGTTCATCTCTATTATATGTGCTCGAATGAGTAGTTCTCTAAAAATTATTTAACAAATGCATTCTTTAAATTAAAAATGTTTTGTCTATGAGATAGATATAATTGAAGAATTTCCTTTAGCCCTTTTTCTTTGACATACAATGAGGTGTAGTATGATGATCTGTGGTGGGTGGGCATGGTGACTGGGCATAAGTCCTATACAGTTTGTAAACAGGACCAGAATGAACATGTCTCTCAACCTTTTATTATGAACAATGCTATATATGATGATGATGTGTGGTGGGTGGGCATGGTGTCCAAGCACAAATCCTATGCGGTTTGTACACAGGATCAGGATGAACACCACTTCTCTCAACCTAACTTTTTATTATGAACAATTTTATATATGTATTAAAGTTAAAAGAACATTATGTGAGCACCTGTACAGCTCCTACCAAGAATGGACAATTATTTCTTTAGGTTTTTAGCAATTTTATGCCAGTACCAAAAATCCCCTAAAGAAATGACATATCATTCTCTGTCCTGTATTTTTGCGTGACTGCAACAGCCACCGGGAGTGCAGTCAGCTAAGCATGGAGACCTCCACGTGCAATGACAAGGTGCTGTCATTGCCTGTCCCCTAGCACCTGGCTCAAGTCGCAGTCCCCGTGAAGGTGTGTCTGTCCTCACAACAACCGACATGAGACCCATGACTTCAGCCCTCCCTCTCCATCAACAGCACACCTCCCTGAACAGCATCCACTACCATGTCTGCACAGGCCTATGTATGCGTGCACCCCCAGGGCTCTGCTCAAGAAGGGCAAGACCTTCCCTACTCAGCTTCCTCACTGTGAAAGGCTGCTATGGAAGGTGGTCCAAAGATAACATGAAGGCATGCAGGCGACACAGCTGACATAGTGAGTCCTAAATAAAGGAACTGCTTTGACCATGCCCCTGCCATCATCCCATCCTTTCTTCACCTTCTGTCTTCAGTCAGCTCCCAAGCCTTCTCAAATGCACCTCAGAAGCACGGTGCAAGTCCCTCCCTCCCCAACATCAGTTTTGGAACTCCCTAGAGCTGCCCTCTCTAGCTCTCCTTGGGCTCTGTGGCCTCTTCCAAAGCCTTCTGACTCCAGATCCAATATTCTTCCACCTACCTTCTCACCAGTGCGATCATCTGAGATGAACATCTCTTCACAGTACTCCCTTGCTCTTACCAACTAGCAGCGACTCCCCACTGTTTACAGATGTGAAGAGAAACTCCCTAGAATGGAAGCCAAGCTCTGCACAATCCAAAAAGTGCCCTCCCATGCCAGTGCCACCCCAGCTGCTGCTCATACCCACCCAGGTCAAAGTCTTATCAACTCCAAATCAACTGGGAATTCATGTACTCATTCAGCAGAAACTCATCAAAAGGCATCACTACCTGCTGGGCTTGGTCCAAATCCTGCCAATAAGCTGTAGGCTGTGTAACTTCAAAAGGTTGCTTTAAATTCTCCAACCCCTAGTTTATTCACTTGCAAAACAAAAAAAACACCGCTGACCTCGAATGGATGTTGCGAGAAGTGAACACAATAAATGTACAAGGTAACTAGCACAGAGGAAGGGTGAGGCGCTGTGTTCTCAAGAACCTTGGGGGCCTAGGGGAAGAGAGCCTGCAGGACACAGCTCTACTTCTGAGCACCCTGGGTGCAGGATAAGGTGACTGCAGTCTCTGCCAGCAGCTCAGGTGCAGTAGGGACTGCTCCCAGAAGTGGTGGCATTTGACCTGGGACTGAAGAACAAACATGGACTCATTAGTGGTTGCCTGAGAGATAAGCTCCAGAAGGGGACATTGTGCATGCACACATGTTTCCAGAGAGAGGCAAGTCCCAGTAACGGGAAGTAGACACAAGGGAAAGGGCTACAGGGGGCAGGACAGCAAGGGAACCTGGGTCCTATCTGGAAGGTCCCTGCAGGGGTGATGGAGAAACTGGGGTGTTATTCTGGGGATGGAGGGTGTGGGTCAGACATGGAGAAAGGGAGCTGGTAAAGAGTCCAGATAAGGAACATTGTGGCAGCAGGCAGCAGGACAGAAAGGCAGAGGAAACGTGGGATCAAGAACCAACCAGCCTTCAGAATGGAATGTGGTGGCTGGGAACCTGAGTCACTAAATCTCACTACCTCTGCTCAGGAGGCTGCACACAGTGGGGGCCAGGACATGAGGAGATAGGCATGGGGGAAAAAAACACAGCCTATGAGTTCAGGAATTGACGAATCTGAAGTGGCTATGATGCAGGGCATAAGCACACAGAGAAGACAGTACATGGGGCCAGGGAAAAGCCCAGTCCAGGAGGTCCAGGGGACTGGGGACAGGTGTCATTGTATTCGTAGCCTGTTATGGGACACATTATACCTGTGAGGTATATTTGGTAACAGTGCTCTATTATGTTTTATTTACATATATTATTCCTTAAACCTTCAAGCGTGACATTTCGTAGTATGGAACAAGCAGCCACATCATTTTAGTGGTATTTTATAGGTGTGTGTTGTGTTTTTAAAAACCCAGCGAAAAAGCCTCACAGCACTCTGCTGAACTAGGGCAGGGCAAACCCGCACTCCAGTTCTGTATATAAGTAAATAATATGCTAAGAAATCAAGTAGCTTGTCCACTGTTAGTACACTGATGAGACAAGAACTCAGATCCTTTGGTGACAAATTCTGCGTTTCTTCCACCATGCCAAGCTGCCTCAATCTGATACTGGCTAACTGACTAATACGCGAATTTATATCCTGTGCTAACATTTATGGAAGAAGCTGAAAGCTTGACTTGAAAAAACTAGAATCAGTTAGGGTTACAAGGCTTGTTAGGAACAAAGAGATTAATCATTTCTAGGAATAAAGAGATTAATCATTTTGGGCTATGTCTAATATGTGTTGTTTTACATTTCAACAGGTTTTTACATTGTCAAGAAAAATGATGACAATATTTAAGCTCTTCACGTTAAAATAAGTGCGAACGATATATAATATTCACCATTCCACAGCTACAACTTTTAGGAACAAACTTTATGAGATGAGATGAATAAAACAACCCAAAACCTGGCCAAGGAAGCAAAAGAGTGTTAAAGATGAGTAATACTACATATGATTGGCCAACACATTATCAGAATAAACTTTTGGGAATGTACCAAAAAGATCGATTGCACTTATTACACATGCATGGGCTCCAGGAGGGAGTGGTGCCCAAACTGTGGTAGACCTTCTAGCTACAATATTCTACAACTTGACATTTTGCTCTAAAAATTGGCATACTTATAATCACGTCTGTATCAGCTATTTCCACATGAAGTATTCCCCTTGATCTTCACAGAAGCACAGAGGTGTCAATGCCACATCAGGGCTGGGGTGACTCAGGTGTGGACAGCAGGGTGTTCTGCCTGGCCTGGCACAGCACTGTAGCTGGAGTCTGGTAAGAGACTGTCTGTGCTTTGGTTATGTAAAATCCTAGAGAATCTTGACAACAACTACCAGTGGCATCAATAAAATGATGGCAAAAAGTTAGGTAAATTTGTTTGTACATGAGACACATTCTAGTTAAAAGAAAAAATATTATACTAAAAAGAAATCTGACTATTTTCCCTCTAGTAAAAATTTCTTACCCAAGACCTTATTCATATCTGCCAGTCTGAGAATAGTTTTTGTTGTTGTTGTTGTTTTCACTTTTTATTTGGAAATTACAGATTCACAGAAAGCCGTATAGATAGTAGAGTGGTTCCTTGTGCCCTTCCCTCAGTTCCCAACATTTTACGTAACTCCAGTAAAACATCCAACCAGGACACTGACCTCGGTGCAATGTACATGTGGTCCTCTGTCATTTCACCAGGATGAAGGTGACATGGATCTGTATGACTGCCATTGCAACCAAAATGCAGAACTACAACATCACCACAGAGGGCTTGCTGGGCTGTTCTCCATGGTTATATTCACTCCCACCCCCCCATCCCAACCTTGGCAGCCACTAATCAGTTCTCTATCTCTACAACTTTGTCATGTTGAGAATGTCATAAGTGAAACCACTCAATATGTCACCTTTTGACTGTTTTATTTTTCCACTCAGTTAATACTTTTGAGATCCTTCCATGCAATTTCAAGTATCAATCATTCATTCCTTTTACTGCTCAGTAACATTTCATGGTAAAATTCAATTTGTTTAACCATTTACCTATGGAGGGATACTTCTAGTGTCTCTAGTTTTTGGCCATTACAAAAAATGTTTTTAAAAAAATCACATGCAGAGTTTTTGTGGATATTAAGTTTGTTTCTCTGGGATAAAAATCCTGAAGTGTGATTCTTTAGGTATATGGTAAGTACATGCTAAGGTTTTTAAAGAAACTGTCCAACTATTCTCCAGAGTTGCTTTACATTTTACATTCCCGCCAGCAGTGGGGACAGATCCTGTTTCCGACATCCTTGCCAGCATTCTCCATGTCAAACCCTCTAATGGTGTGCCGTGATATCTCACTGTGGTCTTCATATGATATGATCTCTCCATGGCTAATGATTCTGAACGTCTCCTCTCATACTTCTGTTTTGTCTACATATCCTCTCGGTGTAACGCCTACTTCTAGCTTCTCTGTCCTATTCCACTGAACTACATCTCCATGTCCTAACACCACATAGTCTTAATGATTGCAGTCTTGAAATCTGGTAGTGACTCCTCCAACTTTATTATCCTTAGTCAAAATTGTTTTACCTATTCTGTCCTTAGCCTTAAAAATAAATTGAGGTATCATCTTCATCCACAAAAAAAATCTTGGTAGAAATTGGATTTAACCTGCAATGTCAAGTAGATAAGTGACATTTTTAGTATGTTGAGACATTCCACAAATAAAAATAATTCCACTTACTTAGATTCTCTTTGATTTATTTCATGAGTCATGTCTCATTTTTAGCATATAAGTGCTGTACAATTTTTAATAGATTTACAACTAAGTACTTCTCTATTTTTAAGGAATCACAAATGCCACTGTACTTTTAGTTTGTTTCCACATATTCATTGAAAATATATAGAAACACAACTGATTTGCGCATCCTTCAACCTTGCTGAACTCACGAGCTTATAGAGGTTTTTTTTGGTACATTCCTTGGATTTTCAATATAGATAATATACCATCTGTAAATAGGGACATTATTAGTTCTTTAATTTTAATTAAATTTAGACTTATTCCTTCCTTTCTGATACCTATGTCTTTTAGCCCCCTTTCTTTCCTCACTGCACTGGTGACACTGTTTACACTGTCAGTCGCAGACATCCTTGCTTTATTCCTGATCTTAAGGGCAGAGCATTTGCCTCTTATCCTTGGGTATAATGCCAGCTGTAGGTTCCTGAATATTTTCTTTACCAAGCTGAGGACATTCATCTCTAACCCTTGTTTTCTGAGGGTTTTCTTCTTAAATCATGAATGAGTGCTCCATCAGTCAAAAGCCTTTCTGCGTCATCTGAGATGACCACGTGAGCCTAGAGTAGGGGGGTTGCATCGATTGCTTTTGTTGAACAGCAGACCAGACCTGCATTAGTTCTTTACACTTTTCATTTCTTTGATGAGGCTATTTTTTCATTTGTTTCAAGTGTGCTCACAACTGCCCACTGAAGCATTTTTATAGTGGATTCTTCAAAACCCTTGTCCGATAAATCCAACACGGATGGGGTTATCTTGCCCCGGCTGCTGTCTTGTCTCATTCAATCTGAAGTTTTCTTATTTCTTGGTTTGATGACTAATTTTCAAAAACAAACAAACAAACAAAAAACTGGAAATGTTGGTATGGAGGAGACTGTGGATCTTATCTGAATCCCTGGTGCAGGAAGCCTCCTCTCCTGCACCCCCGGTAGGAAAAAGCAGTTACTGTCTCGTTACTGCTGAGGGGTGGGAGGGGCAGGAAATCCAGGTCTTCCTTGAACTCTTTGGCTCCCATTTGGGTGCAGGAGGGAGTTCAGGCTCCTGCCAGACCTCGGTGACGACAACCTGCCTGGGAGGGACAGGGGTGCCTTAGTGACTACTCTCCACGTGACCTCTGTGGACACCACACATGGCCTCCTTATTGCTGAGCCACGGGCATCCCCAGGGCCTCCCCTACCCCAGCGCAAAGGAGAGGGGTGGTGCTGCCTGAGGGGTGGAGGCCAGGCTTCACTGACTGACCAGCAGAGATGAGGGCCCTGACCCATTCTGGCTGGGTCAGTGGCTGTGCTACTTCCTGGCAGCCTGGAACAGGTGGTTTATGGTCCCTAGTCTTTGCTGGAGATTTAGGACCACAGTGTCTGCTGTGCTGCTGGGCTAGAGCCACAGTATAGAAGTGCTCCATCTTGATGGTCCTCTGGCTTTTCTGCCTGGTGTCTCTGCAGCCAGCCTGGTGTGCGAGGGCTCAGCACCCGGCCCTCGGGTATGAGGCGCAGCGCCATGGCACTCCTCCCAGCCTGCACAGTCTTCTTACACAAGTTCTCTGGAGAAGGGCAGGTTTTCAATCACACTTAGCAAGAGGCAGAGGGAGAAGTACAACCATTTCCTCGTTCTGACATCAGAAGCCTTAGTTCTATCTTTAAATTTTAAATTTAAAAATATTTAAAATGCTCATTTACCCATATCATCCTGGGGCTACCCTGTTTGGCATTTGTCCTTGCCCATTTTTCCCTATAATCATAGGACATGCATGGAGATGTATGAAAATACATACTCATAAACTACAAAGAAATGTCTTCTTATGTACCCTGATTTTTCATGTGACAATAGAGACGTGCTACACTTAAATTAACTTTTAGTATTCATTTTTGAATAGCCATATTAATGTCCCATGAGGTCACACTGATTGTCACATTCACCAACAGCATGTGGTGACAAGCAGTGCTGTTCACAGTGGTCATGTTGCAATCACAAGAGTCGTTAGGAGCACAAAGTTGGTAGAAAGTCCTAAGTTAGTTTTTAGGATTTGCTAGTTACATAATCATTCACTTGGTGATAAATTAACTTTGATACCTACTTCCTTATAAAAAACTGTTACACTCCAGTATTCCCATATAATTTGCTAATGTTTATGGACTTAAGAAGTTTTGAGGTTACTTAAATATTGCTATGGTAAAATATTTTGGTTTTAAATGGATAATTCTTCTTTGAAGATTAAATCTGTTTTACGTCTAGGCAGCAGCATGGGTGGGAAGATGTGTGCTTCAGCTGTCTACATGTCCAGAGGAGCCTTGTGGCGCCAGCCTGTGTGGTATTCTGTGCCTGTCACATCCCAGCAGATCCCAAAGTGGCTGCACACTGGAATCAATGGGGAGATGTGAGCGCCCTGACACAGATCACAGCCCTAACAACTAACTCAGAATATCTGGAAGAGAAAAAAGTCAGCAATCTTCTTTCAAGATCTCCAGGTAAAAACTATGTGTAACAGTCTGTGAACACCCCCTTTACTTATATTTCAATGGGACAAAAAGGATTGAAGAAAACTGCAGAGAGTAGAGGACTCATGTTTTCTAGATATGACACTTTATAGATTTTAAACCACAGAATTTTCCTGGAGGAAGGAAATGCATGAGCAAGAAGGTCATAATGGGCAGTTCCACTGTGATAGGTCATGAACATGATGATGGGCAGCACCACTGTCATAGCCAATGAACACGTTGACAGGCAGCTCTACTGTGGTACGTCATGGACATGATGATGGGCAGCCTCATTGTGGTAGCTCATAAAAATGATGACGTGCAGCTCCTCTGTGGTAGGTCATGAGCATGACGATGAGCAGCCTCATCATGGTAGGCCCAGTATACTCAAGATGCTTCAGTAGGGAAGCAGACTTGGAAAGAAATGTTGACTTGGAGTGTCTACCTGTCAAATCGCCTGTTTTCCAGGTCATGTTACCACTTCAATTTGTGGAAATACACACTGGAAACCCCTCATGGTACGTGGGGCATCTCCCTTGCCACGAACATGTGCACTTGCCTACAAGCTAGAATAAATGCAAAGACACACAAGAAATTCCATTCTGCACATAAATGATAGGAATTAAAATCCAGAAATGTATGTTCTTTTCCCCACCCTTCTGATTTCACTAAAGGAGATGAGAAAACACCTCACAGAACAGAGTCATGGAAGCCACATGCCACTGCTCCTTGCCAGCAAGGCCCGGAGCAGGCTCTCCCTTGGACTCTATCACTCCACTTTCTCCCCTGGTTCTGCTGAGATTCACTTGAGCCAAGTGATTTCATCCATGAGCATGTCAGTATCATTTCTAAAAGGACACTTAAAAATACACAGAACCCCAAGATTACTCCACCAAAAAAATAACAGTAATTCCTCCACATCAAATAGCAAGTCAGGGTTCTACTTTCCAGTTACCTCATATGTCACATTTTTTAACCCTTTGTTTGAATATGGACCAGACCCAGCTGAAGTGCCATTGCCAAATGTGAGAATACTGACTACCTCTCTCAGATTTTTAGTCAAGTAGGTATTCTTTTTTAAACATAGGACGTGGATGTAGACAACTACATTTCAGTTTGGATGGGAGAAGAGTCTTTGTGAGTAGAGGAAGAAAGTTCACATGAGTAGAGGAAGTAAGTTCACATCTGTGCCTTCAGGATAGGCTAGGGGATTTGAAAGTGTGCCTTGGGTCAGATGTTCCCTGGAGAAAGGTAGGAAAGGTAACTTCTCCGTCCCTGTGCCTCTTGTACAGCCTGAAGGACCAGCCAAATAACCAACTTTCCTCTACAAAAGTACCCAGCTCCAAATGTTCCTTGATAACAACACAAATGGATGAAGACACCCAGGTTTGAACTTTTTCTTTCTCCCTTTGGACTATGTTTATAAAGCTTTGTATTTAAGTAGATACCTGAAAGTCTTTTCTATTCAGTTGCTTAATTGAATCCAGGGAGAACAAAATGGAGAATTAAATTACTCCACTTTTCTGTTGCTGTAATTTAACACCTGACATTGGGTAACTTTTATAGAAAAGAAAGAATTTCTTATAGTTCTGAAGTCTGGAAAGTCCAAAGTCAAGAGGCCACATCTGGGAAGGCAACCTTGTTGGTGTGGACTCTTTCTCCACAGTATCCTGAGGTGACACAGGCCATCACATGGCAGGGGGCACACTGAGAGCCAAACTGGCTTTTATAACACACCCACTCCCATTATAAATAACCCAGCTCCATGGGTTATTAATCCTCCACTCGTGAGAGCAGATCTTTATAATGAAATCACCCCTCAATACTGTTAAACTGGGGATTAAATTTCAAAAAGAGTTTCAGAGGGAACAAACATTCAAATCAGAGCAAGAATTTAGAATAGTTTCTAGAAACTGATCAATTTAAAAAGACTATAATTTTAGTGCTAACATTTAGGTCTATGATATATTTTGAGTTAAAAGCTGTATATGATGTAAGGTAGGGGCCCATCTTCATTTTTTACATATGGATATCCAACTGTCCGGCACTACCTGTTGAAAAGACTGCTCTTTTCCCATGGAATTATCTTGGCACCCTTGTCAAAAACCAACCAACCATAAATGCTAGGATTCATTTATGGCCTCTCACTTCTATTCCATCAGGCTATGTATCAATCCTTATGCCAGAACCACATTTTCTTGATTACTGTAGCTTTGCAGTAAGTTTTGAAATTAGAAACTGTGAGCGCACTTTGTTCACTTTTCAAAACTGTTTTACCTACACTGGGTCCTAGTATCTCCATGTGAATTTTAGGATCAGCTTACCGATTTGTGCAGAGAAGGAAGCTGGGATTTTAATATGTATCATGTAGAATCTATAGATCGATTTGAGAAGTATTATTTCCATCTTAACACTACGAAATATTTTATTTTTTGATGCATTATAAATGGAATTGTTTCCTTAGCTCCACTTTTGAATAGTCCATTGTTAATGTATATAAATATAACTCATTCTTGTATATTGCTCTTGTATCCTACAACCTTACTAAACTCCTTGAGTAGATATTAGTAGATTTTTCTGTGATTCCTTAGGATTTCCTATATACAAAACTATGTGGCACTCAAAAAGTTTTACTCTCCTTCACAATATGGATGCCTTTTCTTTGTTCTTGCCTAACTTCCTTGGGTAGAACCATGTATGTTTATAGCAGCATTATTCATAATAGGCAAAAAGTTGAAAGAACTCAAATGTCCATCAGCTTATGAATGGATAAATAAAATGTGGTATATCCAAACAACGGAAAGTTAATTGACAATAAAAAGAAAGGAAGTACTGATATATGTTATAATATGGATGAACCTATAAAACAGTATGTTCAGTAAAAAGAGGCCAGACACAAAGGACTACATGTTATATGACTCATTGATGTGAAATGTGTATAACAGGCAAGTCTACAGAGACAGACAGCAATGAGGGGGCTGGCCTGGGGCTATGGAAGGAGAAGAACGGGGAGTGGCAAGGTTGCTTTTTTGGGTGATGAGAATGTTTTAAACTTAGATTGTGGTGGCAGTTGTATAATAGTTATGCCAAAATGCTATCTAAGAGAATGTTGTGCCCTGACTGTTTGTCTTTTGAATCAAACAAATATGTGATAATAACTCAGCATCTTCCAAAATTTCTAAGTTGCTAATTAGTCATGTTATAAGCAGTTTAAAACCAATATATTCTAACAAGTGACAAGGATTTCTTAACAAATACTCAATGAAATATTTGGTTTTGTTATTTTGCCATTTGAATAAATGTATTCACACTTTGCTGGGCCAAAGAAGCTGGAACACTTATATAAACCTTCCTTTAGGTGAGTGGAACATATAATTTCTTCACATATTACGATGAATCCTGAAAATATTTTTTAAAATTTCAATGTTTTTTAAATTTCATCATTTACTAATTTCAGACTTTCTTTAACCTCGTGTATAGTAGTAGATAATGTAGCAAATTATTACACCTGTAATACGAAATTATTGTTCAAATCTTATCTCAAGTGTTTTTTATAATTTCAACCAGTTGATGATTTCTACAACTTTTGCCATCTTAGTACAACAGAAATTAATGTCTCCAAATTGGAAACTTTGAAAAAGGGTGAACAAAAGCAACCAGATAGTAAGAGAGTCATCACATCAAAGAGAATCACAGTAGACTTGGTTGTGATATGTAGTTCCACAGACAGAAAATGCCTTTTTACAAAAGGTTTGTTTGTGATTTCTAGGGAAAAAAAAAACGCTATAGCTCTTTAATAAAAAAGAGTTTTTTTAGACTACAATGAGCAAGGCAGGCAAAGAGGAAATTAATTTCTAAGAAAAAAGTCCTGCAGGCATCATTGTCAGGATGGCAACAGATGTGATACACAAACAAGCAGGGTAGACGGTGTTGGAGAAACAGATGCAGAGCTTTCTGATCAGATATTACTGGGCTGTGATTTGGCCTCACACCAAAACTCTATTTAAAAGAGCAAGCCAGTGATTCTAATATATAAACAAAGGTAACTCTGTCTACAGTGCACAGAGATATGCAGCATACCTAGAGCAATAAAATTTCTTTTGAAGATTCTAGTTAAGTGAAGCACATATTACCCATAGTTATATCAAAGCACAAACTTACTTAAACCTTGCAGTGAAGGAAGAGAAGCAAAACTTCTCAAGTGATAAGACTAATTTATCAGTCTTTTGAGTATTCGTTGATTTTTAAAAATATTGGCAATATCTAAGGCAGAGTCAAATACTATATTTGCTGTAAATTAGACCTTCTCAAGACTATGATGTCCACTATTGTACACATCTGTCCAAAACTACCGTATGTGAGAAGTGTTTGAATTGGTCCAAACAATCCTGAAATGTTAATTACAGCACTCATATCCAAGTACACATATTAGTAAACAATTGAACCAGTAAGGCTATATATGTTTGTTACAATTGAATACCCCAGTTATTATCATCATGCAGAAAGGACTATGATGAAATTTTAAAATGACATTTTAAAATCTTACTTGTGCAATTTGCAAGGCATGCAAGCACTAGTACACATATCAAGCTTTCCAGACCTTCCAAGCTATGAAAACAGTATTTCTATTCATGATGATGCCATCCTGTGAAACTTACATGTGATACAAGTCTGAACAACATGGCATTTTGGGTAATAGATGCTATAATTAAAATGTGAGTCCTAAAAAACCTGTTGTTTTAGTGGGTGTTTTTATTAATGGCTTTGTTCTACATGAAGATAAAAATTCCCTAACAAAGGAATTAATGTATTGCTTTAATAGGCTGCACCCTGAGTTAAGTTTTAAAATTTATGAGTTCTCTACAGCATTGTTCTTTAAACAATGGCATTGTCAAATGCAACCAGTGAGAAGATTAAAGTTCTCCCAGCAGATTAAGTACAAATTATCTGTCCTCCTGTTTCAGCATCATTTGTTCATTTATCACATAACGTCGAGTATTTCTGGTCAGTGTCAATATGCTCTGCAACCTTGCAGTTAACAGATGTCTACTCTTGTCGAATGAATTACTTTATGTTTCACGCACTGGTGGCCGCAGATGTGTCACTATAGCAACATCATTAATTTCAGATCTTACCGGAAACGTGCACTCCAATCAAACCTAATTATACCACATTGCTTTCTTGTCCGTAAGAAGGAAACTATAATGCAATTATTGGGATACTTCATTTTCTATTCTGCCGTGGCAAATGAGAGAGCCACTGTGATGGAAGCTTCTTGTCCAAAAGCTTATTGATGAAACACAAACCCAATTTACAATCATATGAAGGACCACCTCACAATTCTGTTAGTAATGTAAGGTTCCTTAGACAACAGCTCATTCATCATCTCAGCTGAAACCCTGAGCACTTGCAAACTGCCTATGCCTCTATACTTTACCTGATAGCCAGTCAGAATTCTGTTAACAGCCATCCACTGTTTGAGAACATTTGCTGTTGTGACCGAGGCTACCAAAGTGACCACTTAAACCCAATCAGCTTCTGATTCACACATTGAAGGAGAGTGTGGAGCAGTAGAATTATTAAGAAATACAAAATAGAAGAAACCTGAAATCAAATGACCAATTAGTGGTAAATTCATGCACTGGTTTCACCAGGCTTCTAAGGGCCTCACAGAGGCAAGGGGGCATGACCAACCGTTTTTAGATTTGAACATGATGTGTGTTTCCATGTTTGCCTGGCTGTCCCTGTTATCCAGAACTGTGAAACAAACAACCACAAAATTTTAAAGGCAGATAGCACATGTATTTTGCTCAAAGAGGTAAGGAACTTGCCTAAGATCATACATAGTTAGAGGGGCGGCCAGGACTCAATCCCAGGTCTGTCTGATTTCAAAGCCTGTTTTCTATCTATTTGACTATAGCAAATACACACAAACGCGCGCGCGCACACACACACACACACACACACACACACACACACACACACGAAACTATAGGCATACCTCAGAGACACTGCAGATGTACAGACCTTAACTAAAAAATACTGGTAAAAAATGCTAACAATTGGCTGGATGCGGTGGCTCATACCTGTAATCCCAGCACTTTGGGAGGCTGAGGTGGAAGGATTACTTGAGCCCAGGAGTTCAAACCCAGCCTAGGCAATATAGCTAGACCTCGTCTCTACAAAAAAGTCAAAATAAAATTAGCTGGGCGTGGTGACACACACCTGTAGCCCCAGTTACTCAGGAGACTGAGGCAGAAGGATCACCTGAGCCCAGGAGGTCAAGGTTATGGTGTGCCATGATTGTGCCACTGCACTCCAGCCTGGGTATCAGAGTGAGACCCCAACTCAAAAAAAAAAAAAAAAAAATTGCTAACAATCATCTGAGCCTTCAGTGAATCATAATCTTTTTGCTGGTAGAGGGCCTTGACTCTATATTGATGGTATTAACTTATCATTCTAATCATAAAACAGTGCGCCTGTTTGTTTAGGACTTCGTTAAGGGCTTTCACATTTTTAAAACTTACATCTATTTAGGTTTTACATTTCTTCGTTTAAACGTATTTTTAATTATTTTATACTTTTTTGTCATTCTAAATAATGTTTCAGTATTAAATGTTCTAAATGCTAACAATCACCTGAGCCTTCAGCAAGTTGTAATCTTGTTGCTGGTGGACAGTCTTGTCTCTATGTTGATGGTGCTGACTTATCAGGGTACTGGTTGCTGTTGAGGTGGCTGTGGCAAGTTCTTAAAATACAACAATAAAATTTGCTGCATCAATTGACTCTTCCTTTCATGAAAGATTTATCTGTAGCCTACAATGCTGTTTGATAGCATTTTACCCTCAGTAGAACTTCTTTCAAAACTGGAGTCAGTCCTCTCAAACACCGCACTGCTTTGTTAACTAAGCAGTGTTTATAAACTGCTTTACATCCTTTGTTGCCATTTCAAATAATGTTCATGGGATTTTCACCAGAAGTAGATTCCATCTCAAGAAACCACTTTCTTTGTTCATCTGTAAGAAGCAATTCCCCATCCATTCAAGTTTTATCCTGAGATTGCAGCAATTCAGTCACAACCTCTTCTAATTCTTGTTCTCTTTCTACTTCTACCACATGGGGAATTACTTCCTCTACTGAAGACTTGGACCCCTCAAAGTCACCTATGAGAATTGGAATTAAATTCTTCCAAACTCCTAAGAATGTTGATATTTTGACTTCATGAATCACAAATGTTCTAATGGCACCTAGAATATTAATTCCTTTCCAGAAGGTTTTTAGCTTACTTTGCCCAGATCCATTAGAGGAATCACTGTTTATGGTAGCTCTAGCCTTACGAATGTATTTCTTAAAACCTAAGACTTGAAAGTCAAAATCAATCCTTGATCCACAGGCTGCAGAGTGGATGTTGAGTCAGTGGCATGGAAACAACATTCACCTCCTTGTACATCTCTATCAGAGTTCTTGGGTGACCAGGTACATTGTCAATGAGCAGTAATATTTTGAAAGGAATCTTTTCCTTTTTTATCCCTGAGCAGTAGGTCTCCACAGTGGGCATAAAATATCCAGTAAACCACGCTGAAAACAGATGTGCTATCATCCAGGCTTTGTTGTCCCATTTACAGAGCACAGGCAGCGTAGTCTTAGCAGTATTCTTAAGGGTCCTAGGATTTTCAGAATGGGCAATAAGCAATGGCTTCAACTGAAGTCACCAGCCGTACTAGCCCCTAATACGAGAGTCAGCCTGTCCTGTGAAGCTCTGAAGTCAGGCACTGACTTCTCTGGCTATGAAAGTTCTAGATGGCAATCTTCTTACAGTAGAAGACTGCTTCATCTACACTGAAAAATCTGTTGTTAGTGTAGCCACCTTCATCAATGATCCCAGCTAGATATTCTGGAGAATTTGCTGCAGCTCCTCCATCAGCACTTGCTGCTTCACGTTGTACTTTGACGTTATAGAGATGGCTTCTTTCCTTAAACCTCATGAACCAACCTCTGGTAGTTTCCAATTTCTCTTCTGCAGCTTTCTCACCTCTCTCAGTTTTTATAGAACTGAACAGAGTTTACTTTGGATTAGGCTTTGGCTTAAGGGAATGCTGTGGCTGGTTTGACACTGTATGCAGACCACCCAGACTTTCGCCATATAAGCCAGTAACTCAAATAGGATATTGACTATAAATAATACCTTTGAGCTGTTCCTGGTCTTGGGAGAAGCTTTTAATATTTTACTATTAAGCATAATATTTGCTATATATTGTGTTGAAGATGTCCTTTATCGGAATATAAGAGTTCTCTTTATTTCTAGTCTGCTCAGAGTTTTTAATCATGAATGGGTCTTGAAAGTGCTTTACTGGATTTATTGAGATGTGCATGTGCCTTTATCTTTTATTCCATTGATGCTGTAAATTATACCAGCTGATTTCCAACTTTAAACAAATCTTGTATTTCTGGAATAAATTGAACTGAATCCTTACCTATTATTCTTTTCATATGTTACAGGTTTCTGTTTGCTTACAAATTGTTTAGGATTTTTTGACAACCAATGTACAAGACTTTCTCATAATTTTCCTTTCTTACAATGTCCTTACCAGGTTTATGGTAGTCTCATCAAACAATTTGAAATATGTTTCTTCTTTTTCTATGTCCTGGGAGAGGTTCTTTATCCATGGTGTTATTTCTTAAATATTGAAATAACTTATCAGTGAAGTGTGGTTTGTAATAGAGTAAGGTTAATAAGGACATTTCAATATATAAGTTTTTCTTTTTTTTTTTGAGTTGGAGTCTTACCCCGTTGCCCAGGCTGGAGTGCAGTGGCACGCTCATGGCCACCCCAGCGTCGACCTGCCAGCTCTGGTGGTTCTTCTGCTCTAGCCTTCCAAGTAGCCGGAACTACAGGCACATGCTACCATGCCCAGATAATTTTTTTATTTATTGTAGAGATGAGGTCTCGCCAAGTGGCCCGGACTGGTCTCGAACCCACAGGCTCAGGCAATCCACTTGCCTCAGCCTTCCAAAGTGCTAGGATTATAGGCTGAGCCACTGAGACCAGCCAAGTTTTTCTTTTTACATCATAAATAGGTGTTGAATTTATCAAAGCCTTCAAACACCTTTACTATTATCTTTTTTGGCTTATCTATTTTTACTACATACATTATTATGGATTTCTCCCTTAATATCTTTCTGTGATAAATAACATTTGTAGATTTTTAACTGTTCCCAGGATAAACTGCTTGGTCAGAGTAAACCATATAGACAGTAATGGTTATTCAGGAGAGGCGGGCATGCTATCACTCTCCTGTACCAGGTGTGTAGGAAAGGTAGGTGTGCTCTCATCCTCCTGTACCAGGTATGAGGAAAAGGCAGGTGTTCCCTAACCCCCCTGTACTGCATATGTGGGAGAGGCGGGTGTGCTCTAACCCTCCTGTACCAGGTGTACAGGAGAGGTGGGCATACTCTAACACTCCTGTACTGGGTGTATGGGAGAGGCAGTGTGCTCTAACCCTCCTGTACCAGGTATGCAGGAGGGGCGGGCATGCTCTAAGCCTCCTGTACTGAGTACATGGGAGAAGCAGGAGTACTCTGAGTGGTACTTAACCTTTTTGGCATTAGGGACCGATTTCATGGACGACAATTTTTCCACAGAAGGGTTGGGGGATGGTTTTGGGATGATTCAAGTGCCTAACATTTATTGTGCATTTTATTTCTATTATTATTACATTATAATATATAATGAAATAATTATACAACTCACCATAAAAAAAAAAGAGGCATGGATGGAAGTTGTAAATAAAATAATGGGTGGGCCACATGCGGACTAAAATGAGTGTCGGATTCTGACTTAAAGCCTGCCACCAGATGCAACTGTACAATTGAAGTACATCAAGTCACTGGCTACTCAATGATAGGCTTTTAATATGAGTCTGCAAGCAATTGATTTATTATGGTCTCTGTGTATTCAAACCTTACTACTAATGTTAATCTGTATTTGCAGTCACTCCTCAGTACCAACATCACCACCTCAGCTCTACCTCAGATTAGGCATTAGATTCACATAAGGACTGCGCAATCTAGAACCCTTACACGTGCAGTTCACAACAGGGTTCATGCTCCTATGAGAATCTAATGCCACTGCAGCTGATACGACAGGAGGAGACCAGGAGTTAAATGCGAGAGATGGGGAATGGCTGTAAATACAGATGAAGCTACACTCGCTCACCCACTACTCGCCTTCTGCAGTGTGGTCCTGTTCCTAACAGGACACAGACTGGCCTGCTCTAACTCTTCTGTACCAGGTTTGCAGGAAAGGCAGGCATGCTCTAACACTCTTGTACTGGGTTTATGGGAGAGGCAGGTGTGCGCTAAACTTCCTGGCTTGTTCTGGCCTCATCTGGTTTTGGTACCAGTGGAATCTTTCCTCTGTTTTCTCTGGAAAAAGTTTGTATAAATTGTAGAAATTATGCCTTGAAAGTATAGAAGAATTATTACTAAAATTATCTAGAGCTGGTGTCCAAAAGTTTTTTTTTAATTACTCTTCTTCAATGGTTTTGGGATTGCTAAAACTATTTCTTCGGAGTCCATTTTAATGGTTTACATTCTTCTGGGAATTTTTCTATTGTTTTTTTCAGATTTATTTGTTATACAGCACTGACATTCTCTTAAATTTTCTTTTAAATATCAGATTTATCTGTAGCTAGGTTCCTTTTCTCTTCCATAATAGTTATTCGTGTCTTTTCTTACTTTTTTAAGATCAAACCTTTGAGGTGTATTTTCTTAACTCTTTCTGAATGTCTGGGGAGCTATGTTGATCCTTTCTCTTATCTTTGAGTTACTGCTTTCTGTTCTAATCTTTATCATCTCTTTCCTTCTATTTCTTTGGCTTTGTTTTATTGTTCTTAAGTTGGTCATTAAGATTATTACGTTTTAGTCTTTCTTTTTTTATTAAAAAATGAAGCTAAGTTCCTATAAGGCCCTGACTTTGTACACACCACAGGCTTTGATAAGAAGTGATTCTATTATCATTTAGTTACAAGCATTTTTATACTTCTGTTAATTCTTTTTGGATTCATGTGTTATTTAAAAATGTATATGTCAATTTCCAAAATATAGATTTTAAAACTCATTTCTTTGTTATTAACTTCTAACTTTTATTACTTTTTATTGTAATCGGGAATACTCAGTCTGGAATTCACCGAGACTTGACTCATGGCCTACTATGTCTAATCTTTGTAACTTTCTCAAATATGCCTGATAAGAAAATGTGTTCTCTAATTGTTATATAAAAAACTCTATTTATGTGCATAAAATCTAAATGATGATTGTACTATTCAAATCTTCTATAGTTTGGCTGCCACCCTGCCTGGCTGGCCTATTAATAAATTAAAGAGATGTTAAAATTTGTTCCTGTGATGATAGCAACAAACAATCCATTTCTCCCTGTAGTCTGTCAATTCTTGCTGTATGTATTAAAGCGATTTTAATAAGTGTATTCTGAGTCAAATCTTCTATTTTTATGCAGTATCCTTCCTTCTTAAATAATATTTTTCACCTTAAAGTTGATTTTGACCCGCCCCTACCTTGGGGAAGTGAATCTCACCCCCCCCCCCCCTCTCTTAGTTTTTAAATAAACCATATTTTCCTATCTAGAAAAAAAGTTTATTTTGCTTGATATTTTAGTAGATAAATTTTGGTATTTTAGTAGATAAATTTAGTAGATAGCTTCCTTTTTATTCATAGTGGTCTAATTTTTCTCTTTTAACTTTTGTTTTTCCTTATTGCTTTATCACTCATTTTCCTATAAATATTAAATGGCTTAATCTTTTATGCTTTTCATTTTTGTATAAATACACCTTATTTTTTTGTGTTTTTCTTAGTTCTTCAACATTTTATTTTGAAATCCATCCATGTTTATCTGTACTTTGTCAGTGATGTTTAGTACTCAACTGTAAGAACACTGCACAATTTATTCATTCTACTTTTGATAAACTTTTTGTACTGCATCTAGACTGCTTGCTTTGCTAATCAAAACAATTCTATGAACATTCTTATGTGTGTCTTTTGGTGTAGGTATGCAAGCATTCCTTAACAGAAAGAAGTAGGAGTGAAATTGCTGGACAGTAAAAGACATGAATATTCAATTTGACTGATAATGCTAGATTGTACAAAATGGTCTACCGACTTAAGTTCCCACCAACAGTGAACAGGAATTACAGATTCATCCTTTAACTGTTAGGAGAAGTCATATCTTTATTACACTAAGATACCCTAATCATGAAAATAGCATGCCTATTTATTTAGGTCTTCATTAAGTGCCTTCAATTTTAAAAACTTATTCCCATTTAGATTTCAAACATTTTTGTTTAAACCTATTTTTCATTATAAGTTTGTTGTTATTCTAATTAGTGTTTTAGTATTAAATATCCTCATTGTTGCTGGTGTGCAGAAGCCCAGCTTGTTTCAGATATTAAACTAAGCATACATGACCTAATGATCTGACATAGTCTATTCTGTAATAAAGAGCTGAGTATCTCATGTGAGTTCTTGAATACCTTACTGGAAGTGAAGAACAGAATAGTTGCGTGGGCACTCAAATGCAGTTTCTACTAAATACATATGGCTTCCCCCCATCGTCAAGTCAAAATTACTGAGCTGGGGCTGCTGGTGTGCCCTCCCATTTCTCAGGCTCACGCTATGTGTTTTATATGTCCTTGGCTGCTATGAATAGAAACTTTATTTTTCAGTTCACTCTCTACTTTCCCTTACACACAAGGGAGCTATTTGCTATCTTAACCTGTAATCTGCCACTTCGCTGATATCTAAGTGTTAATAATCATCAGGTGATTTCCCTGGTTGACTGTTGTATCTGCAAATATTTGTTTCTTCTCTTAGTTTTATATCTTATTTCCATTTCTTGTCTTACTGCTATGGCTAGAGCTTGCATAACAAGTGTTAAATAATAGTGTTGTCAGTAGATTTCTGACTTCTTAACTATAGTGATAATTTTTCTAATATTTAATTATAAAAAATGTTTAATTTTGTCTGAGATATATTTTGTTTATTGTGTCATATAACATAGTATTCTTTCATTTCTAGTTCAGTAAGAACCATTTGAAATTTAAATCATGAATCAATACACCAAGGAGGAATTTTAATCCTAAGATGTGGTTTTCATTATAGTACTAGATTCAATTTGTTTGTGATTTATTTAGTGTGCTATGGATGAAAATGAAATAAGGATAAACAGTATTTTGGGCATAGAACTTTAGGGTGGGACAAGTAATTTGCAGTAAAGCTCTTTAGGAGAATGTGAGTATTAAGTACCAAATTCACATATCTTACTGATATTTTCTTCTAATAGCTCACAAGTATCATTCTATAATAAACATGAAGTTTTCGCTCTTATCAAGACAACAAAGAGATGTTATAAAGGCAGTTTTTAAAAACACGTAAGATTGTAGAAAATTCAAAACATAGAAATATGCCACACTAAGAATTTAACATTTTGATAATTCTTGTGTATACTAGAAAAAGTTGTGTGACAGTTTTTAAGAATAGTCTGTGAAATTCCAAATATGTATTCCATGTTCTGTTAGAATACACATACCCACAAACACGTACCTATACACCATAACATTTTTGACTGAATGTGATTTGATCCATTTCAAGTTAAACACAGACTATGAATGGTACCTGTTTTGTCTGTCAATAAGTATACCAGGCGGCCCAGTTCCTCTGGTATAGTGCTGGTCCGAACGACAGTGCCAGGAATATTCTCATCTTTCATAATCATCCATCCATATGCTGCTTTGCCCATGTCCAAGTTCACACGTAAACTGCCAAATAAAACACATTGCAGTCACTAGTGAGATCTAGACCCATGCAATTTGTATGCATTTACTAATATGCATTATCTTTAATTTTATATGGAAATAGGTAACACTGGAATTCAGACTTTAAGGCAAAGAATATGTGGACATTTAAGTCAACAACCATTTTAACACCTGATAATGTTTACAGGTGACAGAAAATGGGTATCTCATATTCTGTCCTCCCTACTGAAAACCCTAGACGAGACAGAAAAAGACAGACTGCCAGGAAGGAAAAAGCATCACAGATGCACAGGAGAGCATGCACACACACTGAAGGAAATCGGGCAGGGTCTTCCTGCGAGTAAATATGGAAAATGGGCCTTAGGGTTTATCCATTCATTTTGCAACTATTAACTAAATGACTCCTATATTTCAGGTGCTAAACTAGAAACCAGAAGAACATGCAGGATATGATATGATATATGATATGATATGATAAATAAAAAGCTTCCTACTCCTATACATTGAACTTTTTAATTACCTTTAAAGTTTCATGGTTTGAGGATATATAGTAAGGCTGCAATTTGAAAAACATATGATGGGGCATCCTATCTGAGACAATTGTGCTGGAGTCTGGTCTGAAAGTACATGGGATTGGAATAGATGGTCTCTATGGAGGCCTTCTAGGCCTGAAACTCTAAAAAACTGGTCATATAGAATAGTCACTAGAATTGCACCACATTGGGAAACTATGGGGGGGGGGGCGATGGGATTAATGGTGATAAATATCTTTCTGGGGATGGGGAGACACCTCTTATCATCAAGGGTGCCTGAACAAAGCAATTTTGTATGCCTAACCCTTAACTGTACCCCATAATACCATAATAAAAAAAATTAAAAAAAAAAAAAAAGAAAATAAATTTGAAGCTGGACTCGGTGACTCAGCCTGTAATCCCGCGCTTTGGGAGGCTGAGGTGAGTGGATTGCCTTTGCCCGCGGGTCTAGACGCACCTGGGCAACTTGGCAAAACCTCATCTCTGCAATAATTCAAAAAATTAGCCGGGCGTGGTAGCGCGTGCCTGTAGTTCCAGCTACTTGAAAGGCTGAGGCAGAAGGATCACTGGAGCACAGCAGGTCCAGGCTGCAGTGGCCGGGAGCAGTCACTGCACTCCAGTCTGGGCGACAGAGTGAGACTCCAACTCAAAAATAAAAATAAAAATAAAAATAAATTTGAAAATATTTTCTCCTATTCAGAATGTTTTCTTTCCACTCCATTGATTATTTATTTTGCTGTACAGCAGTTTTCTAATTTAATTAAGTCCCATTTGTTTATTTTTGATTTTGTTGTGATTGCTTTTGGGGTCTCCATCATAAATTCTTTGCCTAGGCTGATGTCCAGAAGAGTGTTTACTAAGTTTTCTTCTAGGATTTTTATAGTTTCAGATCTTACATTTAAGTCTTTAATCCATCTTGTATTAGTTTTTGTGTATGGTGAGAGACAGTGGTCCAATTTCATTCTTCTCCATATGGCTGGCCAATTTTCCCAGCACCATTTCTTGACTAAAGTATCCTTTCTCCATTGTTTATTTTTGTAGACTATGTTGAAAATAAGTTGGTTGTAGGTATGTGGTTTTATTTCTGGGCTATCTATTTTGTTCCATTAATCTATCTGTTCATTTTTGTACCAGTACCATGTTGTTTCAGTTACTATAGCCTTATAGCATAATTTGAAGTCAGGTAGTGTGATGCCTCCACAAATGTTCTTTTTGTTTAAAGTTACTTTGAGTATTTGGGCTCTTTCTTGCTTCCATATAAATTTTAACATTGTTTTTTCTGGTTCTATGAAGAATGAAGTTGGTATTTTGATAGGGATTGCATTGAACCTGTAGATTGCTTTAAGACCATTTTAACAATATTAACTCTTCTGATTCATGAACTTGGGACATTCTTCCATTTGATCAGTGTTTCATAGTTCTCCTTGCAGAGATCTTTCACTTCCTTGGTTAGGTGTATTCTTTGTTTTTTGTTTGTTTATTTGTTTGTTTGTTTTTCTGTAGCTAGTGTTAAATGAAATTAAGCTTTTGATGTGGTTCTTGGCTTGAGCATTACTGGTGTATAAGAACACTGATGATTTTTTTACATTGATTTTGTATCCTGTGAATTTGCTGAAGTCATTTGTCAGATCTAGAAGCTTCTTGGAAGAGTCTTTAGGGTTTTGTAGGTATACAATTATATCATCCATTAACAGGGATAATTTGACTTCCTCCTTGGATTCCTTTTATTTCTTTTTCCTGTCATATAACTCTTGCTAGAACTTTCAGTACAATGTTGAATAAGAGTGGTGAGAGTGGATAACCCTTCTTGTTCCTGTTCTAAGGGGGGATGTTTTCAACTTTTCCTGATTAAGTATGATGTTGGCTGTGGGTCTGTCAACACAGAACAGAAAACCTACTAAATGGGAGAAAATTTTTGCAAATTACACCTCAAAGGGCTAGTATCTAGAATCTATAAGGAATTCAAATAATTCAACATGAAAAAACAAACAACCCCATCCAAAAGTGGGCAAAGTGCATGAATAGACACTTCTCAAAAGAAAACATACATACAGCTGATACACATATGAAAAAATGCCCAGTATCACTAATAATCAGAGAAATGCAAATTAAAACCATAATGCTATGTCTCCTCACACCAGTCAGAATGGCTATCATTAAGAAGTCAAAGAACAGCAAATCTTGTCAAAGCTGCAGATGAAAGGGAACACCTTTTCATTGTTGGTGGTATTATAAACTAGTTCAACCACCACAGGAAATACAACATAGATTTCCTAAAGACCTAAAAATTAAATTCTGCCATTCAACACAGCAATCTCACTACTATGGATTGACCCAAAGGATAATAAATCAGTATATCATAAAACACCTGCACTTCTATATTCATTGCAGCACTACTCACGATAGAAAAATCATGGAACCAACCTAAGTGCCCAACAATGATCGACTAGATAAAGAAAATGCGGTTTTGTACACCATGGAATACTACATAGGCATAAAAAAGAATGATATCATGGCCTTTGTAGCAACTTGGATAGAGTTGTAGATCATCATCCTAAGTTAACTGACTCAGAAATAGAATACCAAAGACTGCATGCTCTCATTTATATGCAGGAACTTAATGGCCACAAAGATGGAAATAACAGACAATGGGGATACCAGTGGGGGGGGGTGTGGAGAAGAGGGGTTAGAGTTCAGAAATTACCTATTGGGTACAATGTTCACTATCTGGGGAATGGGCCATCTGAGACCCAATTTCCACCACTACACAATATGTCCATGCAACAAACATGCATGAATGCCACCTGAATCTAAAATAAAAATGGGAAAAATGGAAAGAAAATGAACACTAAAGTTACAGATTAGAAGATAACTATTCTTAATACATCTATCAGGTCAAGCTGCTGAATCCAGGATATATACACATATTCTATAACTCAATAATTTAAAACAATAAATTATTTTAATGAAAGAATGGTTTTAGAAAATATTTCAAAAAGAAAAATATACAGATGCCACTAAACAGAAGAAAAAGCACTCAAGATAATTAGGAATTAGGAAAATGCAAATTATAACCAAAATGAGATACCACTTTTTACTCACCAGAATGAGTAAACTAGAAACAACCCAAATATCTACCAATAGAAAAACAAATTTTTTAAAAATTGGTATTCATGAAATAGAATACTATTCAGCAGTAAAATGAATGACTAATTAATATATAAAACCAAACAGATGCATCTTAACAACATTATGCAGACTCAAAGTAAGGAAAATAATCTATACTGTATGATTCTACTTATACAATGTTCTAGAGGAGGCAAGCCTAATCTGAGATTATCAAAATTAAAAACTTGGTTGTTTAGGGGTGGAGAATTTAGGAAAAAGGCATGAGAAAACTTTCTGATATGATGGAAATATTCTTTGTCTTGAAAGTAGAAGGAGTTATGCAAGTTCTTACATTTACACACTTGAGTTGTATACATTTCACACACAATTAACCTTTTATGATGATTTGGATAAAAACTATAGTAAAAAAATCTTTTGCCCAATGAGACTGACAAAAATCTGAAAACTTGACAGTGTACTGTTTAGTCAAGGCTGTGGGAATAGACACATTGGTATTGAGAATATAAATGCAAATTGGTATAATTCCCTATAGTGGAAATTTTGGCAGTATCTGGACAACATCCACACGTTTACATTTTGATATAGTATACCCACCTCTGAGATTGTACTCCAATGATATTCTTGCAAAAATCCAAAATGACTGATGAATAAGTTCATTTATTATATGTTATTTTAAAGAGTAAAAATAAAAACAATTCAGAGCTCCATCCATAGATGACAGATGTATAGCTATTTGTAGGCCACAATGGATTTACAGAGAGCATATTATTAAACTCCTCTCCACATTTTAAAAAAAGAATAGAGTGCCGTTAACTTACACAATTGTATAAAAGGGAAGGAAATAACCACACTTTGGTAGTAGGCGGGAAGAGATTAGTGAATGCTTATACTAACTCAGCAAACACTGCATAATTATTCATAATAGAATATTTCAAAAAATTATGAAGTGTTTTCAAATTTGATTCAAGAAAACTTTTGTATTTCAATGTTTTCATTATTAAACATAAATGAATTGAAGGGGCAATAAAAAATTTCAGAAAGGAGACAACAGGTACCATTGTAGTAAGAGAAAATAAATAATAAGTGTAACAACAGAACAAGAGAAAGACAGTCATTTTGATAAATGAATGTAAGAACTTTTCAAAGTTGGAGGTACATCTATTGCAAATCTAAAAAAGAACAAATGCAAACAGATTGAGAGAACAAATATAGAGAAATTTATAATCATGAGACTGACATTCATGAGACTGGCTGATATATTTGAAAATATTAACAAGCTGGTTGGTTTTCTAGAAAAAAATGTAATGGCCAAAATTTTATTCAAGAAATAGAAAACTTGAATAAATTTTAAAAATTGTCTAAAAATGTTTTTTAAAACAGTCTTTCCAGTTAGTATAATAAATTTTTTCTTTAAAATTGAACTTGTTTTAAGGAAGAGAATGCAAAGAATAAGATGGAGCTATTCATAAGCCAACCAAGCACAGAAGAGAAACTATACTAATCTCATTTATGAATGTGGCTGTGAAAAATCCTAAAAAACACAAGAAGCTGAAATCCAACTATATTGTATATTAAAGAATAATCCAACATGATCAAATAGGGTTTATCACAGAACTGCAAGTGTAACATTTTTCTTGAGTTCTCCATTTTCTCCTATGTTCCTCAAAATATCCCTGTAGAATACATTAATGATAGGAGTACTAATTTTTTTTTTTAATCATTCAACAGGCAGGTCTCTCTCTAAGCCATGAATTCTGATAGAGGGGATTACAATACTAGTAAATTGAGATAGATATTTGGAGCAGCTCACCCTAAAGGCAAACTCTCAAGAAGAATAACGTGGGTATATAGATAGGTCAATAGTCAACAGAACAGGTATAGTCATAGACTTGAGGTAAAATGCAGATGTCTCTAGTCATGGATAAATAAACAGAGAGTATAGAAATAAAGTTAGTAATTCAGGGAGTAACTTGGTATGTAACACAAAAATTTCTCTAAGTTGTTTTAATCAGAGGCCTGACTCAGATCACTTATCTAGTTGTGACCCTTAGTCCCAAGCCTGGTTCAATTCACAAATGCAAAACCCCTTAAAAAGTATGAAGCTCACTATGCCTCATGAAAGACTGGTGTGTAGTACAAGTGTATACTATGAAAATTCCTTCTAGTCTTTTCTAAAGGGATGTGGAGCCTTTAACCTTTCTTTATACTAGTATCTGTGGAAAAGAAATAATCAAATTGTATTAGAGAGCAGACAGATTAATGAATATTTATACTAATTTAGAAACCACTCTTTTCTACAGATTAATAAATTCATGACAACCAAGTTCTTAACACTGGTCTATCAGAATAAGAATAATTGGAGTTTCAGGTAAAAAAAAAAAAAAAAATGAAGTTTTGACCAAGATTGTTCTTAGGAGATCCAAAGTTATAGCAATAAATCTTTTCCAAGTTCTTGCATAAGTAGATGGAATAGATGTCCTGAACAATTTGCAAGAATCTCCACAGTGTCTCTGACTCATGGAATAAGACATGTTATGGTAAAAAGAATAATAGACCTATCCTTACCATTCAAAATCATGACTCACAATCAACATCACCTATATTTCTACTTCTAAATAAGGTACAGTATATTTCAGTGGGCCAACACTTAGCAACAACTAGAAAAAAATGATATATTTTAAAAGGTAATATTTATAAATATATCAAATAAGTCAAAAGAACTGGATTAACTAAAATTTCACAGAAAAAAATAAACTTTCTTGTTTCATCTAATAATTGCTAGCTGCTATGGTTAGGATGTGGTTTATTCCTGCCAAAACTCTTGTTGAAATTTTATTCCCAATGTGGCAGTGTTGGGAGATGGGACCTAGTGGGAGATGTTTGGATCATGGGGGCAGATCCTTAATTAATAGATTATTGCCTTCTTGTATGTGAGGACTGGATTACTTACCACAAGAGTGGGTGGTTCCTTCTCACATTTATCTTTTGCACATATTAACTTATTTCCTTCAGCTTTCCACCTGAGTCGAAGCAACACAAGACTCTCACTGGATAGGCTTCCTGATCTTGGACTTTCCGACTCCAGAATCATGAGATAATAAACTTCTTTTCTTTATAAATTACTCCTTCTCAGTTATTCTGTTACCGCAGCAAAAACAAAGACACTAGTCATTTCCCTCCCTGAGGGCATTTACTCGCTATAAAGGAAGGTGAAAATCCATTTGGTCTAGGAAAAGTCACCCTAATGGGAAAAAGAGAAACTTGTAGTTTTGGGGTTTTTTTGACAGAAGTGATGGATTAGATTCCCAAATACATGGTTTGAACCATGAGGTGTTTGCTAAGTTCTGGATTTGTGCAATACACTGAGGAGCAGTCAATAAATTTATAGATTCCAGAATAAAAGTTTGACATAAATACATGATGAGTTTATCTTTTAAGACATATGCTAGATTTTGAAACTGTGTAGGGTAGGAGCTAAACAGCTAAGTTCAAAAGTTTCAAAAAATGAAAATGATTCTTGTGTAATTTTTTAAGGCTAACAATAAGAGACTAACCACAATCTCAATCGAAAGCCAAGGAAGACTAGACCTGAAAAAAGGGATGAACCAGAGTTAGATTAAGTTTTAGTAAACACAGTATAAGACAGGATAAGTGAACCTGAAGACACGGTAGTTGAAAATATCTAAAACAAAAAATACAGAAAAAAATAGATTTAAAAACATATGCAACTGGATTATCAGCAGAAGAGTAGATAAAGAGTGAGAAAGAAGCAATATTAGAAGAGATAATTCTGAACAATTTCAAAACCATTGAAAAATAGCAACTCATGAATTCAAAAAGCTCAAGGAACCTCACGAAGAGTATATAAAAAATAAAACCACACAAGTTTCAAAGTATTTTACATATTCAATAGTCTTCTATTTTACTCCTCTGTTCTTTGTATTTTTTAGTGGTTACTCTAGAGATTATAATATACATTCTTACCTTATCCATCCTTATCACTGTCTGCCTTGAGTTAATGTTATATAACTTAACAGTTTGATAATTCTGACTATATATTCCCATTTGCCTTCCATCAACCCTTTATGGTACCTTTTACCTACATTTTATTCATATCTATACTTAAAACACCATAATATGCTGGCTTTATATTTGCCAATTTACTTTTTAAAATTAGGAAAAGATGTCTTTTATATTTACTGACATATCTTTCTATTGCTCTTCTTTTCTTCTCCGATATCTGAGTTTCCATTTCATTTTTACCTAAAATTATTTTAGTATTTTCTGTAGTGTGGCTCCAGGGATGATGAATTCTATCAGTTTTTTTTGCTTGTTTGTTTGCTTTAAAATATCTTTATGTTTGTCTACATTTATGAGGGATGTTTTCTCCGTACATGAAATTCTAGAGTTTTTTTTTTTTTTTTTTAACTTAAAGACTATCTATTATCTTCTGACTTCTATTGTTTCTTCATAAAAAATCAGCTGTCAATTGTATTCTTTTCTAATTTAATGTCTTTTTCCAACTGCCTAAGAGGTTCTCATCTCCTTTGGTTTCCAGCTGTTTGACTATAATAGGCTTAGATATTTTCTTTATGTTTATTCTGCTTAGGATTACTGAGTGTCTTGAGTTTCTGGGTTAATGTATTTCATCAATTTTTGAAAATTCTTGGCTATTATCTCTTCTAATATAATTTCTGCCTCATTCTTTCTTTCATTTTTTTCTGGGACTGAAATTACATGTATGTAAGACAATTTGTTATTGTCACAAAGGTCTCTGAAAGCTTTTTTTGTTGTTTGTTTTCTTTTATTCTTTTTTCCCTCTGTGCTTCAGATAATGATTTGAACAATTCACAAATTCTGTTATTCCCAATCTTTTGTTACCCTACCCAATGAATTCATTTTTCACAGAAAGTATTTTTTAGTCCTATAATTTTCTTTTGATTTTTTTAAAAAACAGTTTTTACGTCTTTGTAAAAATAACTCAATTTTTCACTCATTTTTCCAACTTTTCTTCTAACCTTTTTTTTTTTTTTGAGCTGAGGTCTCACTTTATCCCCCATACTGGAGTGTAGTGGCATAATCAAGGCTTATACAACCTCAACCTCCTAAACTCAGAAGATCTTTCCACCTCAGCCTTTCAAGTAGCTGGGATTACAGTCATGCCCCACAATACCCTGCTAATTATTTTATTTTTAATTTTTATTTTTTTTGAGTTGGAGTCTCACTCTGTCACCCAGACTGGAGTGCAGTGGCCGCTCCCGGCCACCGCAGCCTCGACCTGTTGGACTCCGGCAATCCTTCCGCCTCAGCCTTCCAAGTAGCTGGAACTACAGGCGTGCGCTACCACGCCCAGCTAATTTTTTGATTTATTGTAGAGATGAGGTCTCGCCAAGTTGCCCAGGTGGGTCTCGGACCCGCAGGCTCAGGCAATCCACTCACCTCAGCCTCCCAAAGCGTGGGATTACAGGCTGAGCCACCAAGCCCGGCTATTTTTTTATTTTTTATTTTGTGTAGAGATGACATCTCACTATGTTGCCTAGGCTGGTCTCAAAATCCTAGGCTCAAGTAATCTGTCCAACTCAGCCTCCCATCCCCCAAAATGCTGACATTGAAG